>JAJLTN010000675.1:50317-72376 GCA_030568215.1 Lipomyces kockii | reverse complement strand
AGGCAGAGGTCACTCTGTTCTATATAAGTGCGCGGTGTCATAGCCGGTGTGACAAATTATCACACTACTACTAACCTAATCGTCCCACAAAACTGGGTATCAAAGATCCCACTTCTAAAGGTCCTGCAGGGGTGGATAGTCGAAAATCGCATGAGATGCAAGACAATAAGGAGACTGTGTATAGGGTCGCGCGTTAACGTGTCGAACACCATTAGCGGCCAAGGCAAGTTAGTGTCACACCGTCTGTCACGTGCCAAAGAGCGAATTCGACGATGTTATGGAAGCCGGGGATGCAAGAGTAAAAGCTGGACTTCTTGTTGAATTCGATCTTGTATCCTCGGGATTTTGCCACCTGTGATTGAAAAGACAGAGATCCACTAGACATTTATCTGAAACAGGTATGCCACCGTGGGCGTGATGTGTCTGATTTCTGGAATATATGGGGGTTTCGCTCGTTAGCGGCCGGTATTACAATGCTAACATTCTGGCTTGAGCCCTGAACCAAGTAACCGGAAGTAGAAAAAATGCCTATTTTACGCGGGGCACATACCTGGAGTCGAGAACTGCAGTACAATCATTTCAAGCCCGGAAGCTTGTAATCAAGCTCTAACAGTCTAGAGGTTGAATTCTTAATCAGTACAAAGAACCTCTTGAGCCTGACAGTGCCTCCCTGCCTTACGGCGATAAATCATACGCTCAATCGTTGTGAATGTACTATTGTGAACGGGACTTCTCTTTGCATCTTCCCCACGCAAGTGCCATTCTCCAGTTACAACAACTCCGTATTCATTCCGCGAACGCCACTTATTTCCTCCTCACTGAGTGTAATACCAAACCATTGACTCAATGCCTGGACCCTCTCCTCCTCTGAACTCAACGTATCCAAAACCTCCGTCCGCCCTCTGATTCGCCTCTTAACGCCATTCTGGACAAGGGTCACATGGCCGACTACCTCTCCATCCTCTAGCAATGTCTTAACCACAACGATCATATGTGTAAACCAGCTTGTCGGGTGTGTGCTAGTCCAGTAATTCATGATGGCAAAATCTTCAGGCAAAAACTCCATTTCAGTAAATGCGTACGTCGGGGTCCATATCAGCCCGCCGTCATTACTGTGGTCGAAACACCATAGCTGCTGAGTGCGGTCGGTGTGCTGAAGAATACATTGACGTAACAGCCGGTTCTTCTGCAGGCCGATGTTTGCTGAGACAGAGCCGTCAATGAGGGGCAGTGGACGGATAGGCGAACCATTGGCGCCGAAGCCAACATCTACCAAGTACTTCTGGCCGTCGATTGTCACGATATTGAGCATATGGTTCCTGTGTCGCTACGTCAACGTTATCTGCATGGATTGCTGTCGTTTCTCTACAGCTAACAGGTCGGGCTTACCAGCCATCATACTTCGGGCCGCTCCACCCCGGTGTGGCCGCAACAGGCTGCACGGCTTCACTGACCCTCGCGCCGACGGAGTAAACAATGAACCCAAGACTTCTGAGCACCGTGCCAAACAAGCAATTGTTTTCCATGCAATAGCCACCGCGGTTTGTTCCCTGCCCGATCATTTTATGGAACACATGCTGTGGATCCAATGAGATGCTGTGATGCGGCGAGTAGTGCAGCTCTAAGTTCTCGAAAGGGATGCCGGCCAGCTGATATTTGGTTAAAACAGTAAGAAATGGAAGGCCGTCTTTCCCGGTTGCATTTCTGTGGGAGTTTGGAAGTGAGATACGTTCGAAGTATTGGTTTAACTGAGCCACAGAGTAGGTGGATCTCTGGGATAGCTTTTCATTCGCCATCTTGGGACAATTATTGTCGGACGTGGACAATTCGTAGGTTTGTCCTAATAGTCTTTAGAAATTTCGTGAGAAGGATAAATATTGAGAATAATGTCGAGGCAATTGGATCAGGATATTGAGGTGTGAAACTAATTTAATTGGCTTAGCGGGTTTATCGGATAACAGCAAATCGGATTAGCAGGGTTTTAGCTGTTAACTCAAAAATGTCCGGGCAAGGGTTTTAGCCGAAACAAGCCAGAATTGTTGCTGGCAGCATGTTGTGTGCAGTCTCATTTCACATTGAAAACTCCCTAACGTTTGATACTTGTGCTAGTTTCACATTACCCATCCATATTTCCGAGTTTCAGTGTAGCAGCCGGGTCTAATCAGAATGTGCAATTACGTTTATGACGACAAAATGGTGCTCGCACGCGAGAATGTGGCCTTCTCAATGCCAACATCCATTCCAGTGCAAGTGCATCCTATGATGCAGCATCGAGAAGTGCGCGGCCCAGAGGATGATTGGACAGGGATTACCAGCAAAGTTGCTCGACGGAGGATACAGAATCGATTACACCAAAGATCTTACAGTAAGTTTGTTGGGACTGCACATTGTTCTACTGTCTAGCTTTTGCATTGAGAGCTCAAACGTGGTTATCTAACGACGCTCCTTGTGTCCTTCAGGAAGACGCCACCAAAAGGCGAACTGTGCCACCAATCCTACCACCAGCCGACTTAATGCTGGTCCTAAGGACGACCGACAGCAGACGCGGCAAGCAGCGACATCCGGAGACTTTAGCAGCCTGGTACCCATTTTAGGCAAAGTAACCGGACCACTGCAAGGTAGACTGTGCGACTTAGATCCGACCGAGGCGCAAAATGTCGTGAAGCATTACGAAAAATGGGCTTATGAGCTCTCGCTACAGGGCTCCCCGAATGTCGACAACCTTCTTACACTCGTCAAGTTCAACGTGTTCCGAGCCCTGGTCAATAATACTTTTACGATGGGTTTCACAATGGAGTGGTTGAATGAGAGTGCCGAATCTCCATTCAGCAGTATAAATCATCAAGGACTTGATATCTCCCAATCACCACCAATGCTTCGGCCAACTCTGCTCCAACGGACAGTGCCCCATCATCCTTGGATAGATCTTCTTCCATCGCCGACTCTGCGTGACAATATACTACGCGCAGGAGTCGAATATGATGATACTGAACTTTGTTTTGATCTCGTGGAGTTCTGCAGTATGGCGGACGGATCTGAAGCACGAGGTCTTATCGTCTGGGGGTGCGATCCGTCCAACCCATACAGCTGGGAGGTTAGCGAAGGGTTTGCGTCTAAATGGGGCTGGGTTATACATGGCTGCTCAGAATTATTTCTGTCAACCAATTATTGGAGAGAGATGCGTGGAGAGAAAAAATTGCTGTTCGCTTGAGCTGGCAAAGCCCGGTCTCTAGGCACACAGTAAATGAAAAATCTGCAAGACGTAAAATGGGCCAAACAAAAGGTCGGGCGCTCAATCAGTCGCTCGAATTGGTAGGTTTGAGTGACGAAGATGTCCTTGACCACCGCTCGAGGATCCCGGAGATATCGACGGCTCCTATGGCAGCGACTCGCGTCGCCATTCTGTCTCCGATGCGAGCCCGTTGTTGCTCCACGCAAGAGAGCCGACCACGGGGACGGCGTTGCCGTGGCCTGCAAAAACCGCAAAAATCCGTTCAAGAGTCGCTGATGTCCTACTTGGAAGTACGCGAAGATCGGGAACGCAAGTCCGACATCATTATGATCTACCGTTCCCAGACCGACGAGTTGCGTCACACAGTTCGCGAGTTGCGCGAGGAGGTCCGTCTCCTTCGTCAGTCTGAAGCTCAAGCTCAGCGAGAGCAATCGCAGTTGGAGATTCAGTTCAGGCGGGAACGGACCGATCTCGTAGCGGAACGTGACGGTGCCCTTCAGAAGGTGATGGTGCTGGAGCTTTTGCATGGAAAGCAGGCAACATCGCCGGAAGCTTCGACAGGTAGATGTAGGCCGTCCACGAACCCAAATCCATTCTCATGCATTGGATGCTGAGAATAGATCATTGAAGCACACCTCTCAAGATCTGCCGTCTTAGGCCAGAGAATCCGCGCCTCAGGAACTCTTGTCTTCAGAACTTCCAAAAGTAATTCAAGACCATTTTGGATGTACCTTGAGCATACACTCGGCACAATGCCAAACACCTCCTGCAAGGTGAACCGTGCCTTGGATGAGTTCAAGTAATAATAGAGGACTAGCCCTAGAGCTCCATCAGCGTCAAGCGAGATCAAAGAAGGAATCGCCTCCCCGCGAAAGGAGACGTCAGCATCTGTAATTGGCGTTGTGTTCCAAGCCTGACGGAAACCAAGATCTAAGATGCAGTTAAAAATGGTGGGACTGAGCCCGTCGTCAAGATTTCCTGCCTTTTCGTGAGAAGAATTGCGTTAGGGTTTGCCATGGACTAGTCTAGTGGCAATTGCTGGCCGCGTGAGATAAAACGCTTTGTCACCAGGATGAGGCTACAAGCATTAAGATATCGTCGTCGTCTTTCCCCTCCTCGTAATATTTACCTAGAGACATTGTGCATCGCGTATTACGGTATTCGGTGACTGAACCGGCGGAAAGGGTGCGAGAAAGATGAATCGTGGGCGGTTGACTTTAAAGAGTGCGTTACGTTGGTTGTGGAGTTGTCAGATTTGGGGTTTTCGTGTCATTTTTTACCTTTCGCTCTCTGGCACAGAAGGGTCCCCCATGTTTAGAAAATCGACTCGGGCATGCGGCGTCTGAATTTTTGGAGTCTGGTCACAAAGTCTACGGGAAGTCGCCCAATATATCGCAAACTTAGTTTCTCAAATTACTAGATGCCAAGAAGATGGCTTGAGAGCTAATGCATCCTGCTTATGCGCTAAGCATTGTATTCAGAACTCTATAAAATTCAATAATACTTTAGCGGAGAAATAACCGAAGAGATAGCCTCAGCCTCTCCGTTGGTCATTGTCGCAATGCAAAAATACTGCAAATGTTAAGATAATATGTGACGTAAAGGTTTTACCTGACAAGGCTGTCTTACTTCGTGATAAAGGTGAATGTCAAATAAATAGGAATCATTCCGCTCATCCGCTCATTACTGCTAATAAAAAAGACTCTCCCGCAGGCGACAGACGAGGCAGGAATTGCCAAGAAATCCCGTGCCAATATTCGCACTATGCTCGGGTATTGGTGTCGTTCAGGATTGTTTAACAAGGTTTGGGTTAAAACATTATGGAATTTGCTTCCCCAACCTTCCTCCGGCTACGGAACCCTTGCAGGAGTTGAAGTTTCTTCATGGGATTATTGGTTGTGCATTTAGCGCATAAGCAAGGTACATTACCCTAGGGGCATCGCCAAACCACGGGACGACAAGGGTCTTTTTTTTAGGTCCAAGAAAAGGATGGTCGGAATTCGGCATTCGCGCGAAATGCACATACATTATCGGAGCCAAGGGTATAGGGCCCACGGAAGCTTCCTGTGCCATTCTGCGAACGCTTACTAAAGGATGTTAAAATTCCAGGCTTGTTAAATGTGGTTGCCACGAAGATTTGTACTTGGAAGGAAGCTTTTTTGTCCCTCCACCCGCAAGCGCGCCAGGTTCTTAGCGCACCGGACCCTGAAACCCGCGGACCACGATCTGCAAAGGCTCTGTGACTCTTGAGTCCAAATTACGTCATCGACTATATAGCGTGAGTCCAATGCACGTTGCTTATGCGGCGCTTATAGCTCAAAAGTGATGGATCCCGAATACATTGTGCGCTACTCAGAGTCGTCGCCGTTGGATCCTCATAAGTCTCATAGAGCCACTTAAAAGAAAGAAACTCAAAGACAAGACATATCTTTGAACGACTGACATATCATCATCTCATCAATTATCCGCCTCCTTAAGAAAGTGTGGCTACCTTATATACTGATTTATATTATCTATACCGAAGAGTTGCTATTACAGAGCGCTAGCATAATGGTGGCGCAGTTTATCAACAAAGTCTGTTTTGTAACCGGAGCTGCCTCAGGCATGGGTTTGGCTACAGCGAAAGCCTTGCTCGCGCTCGGAGCTCGGGTCGCGCTCTGCGATATAAATGGAATGAGCTTAGAACAGGTCATTGGGGGACTGGACAGCGAACAGAAGAACAGGACTCTTGCACAAGTGGTCGACGTGACTGATCGCGTTGCTATCCGGAACTTCTTGGAAAGGACAAAGTCTCATTTCGGGAAGTTGGATGGAGTCGCCAATTTTGCAGGAACAGGAGGACACGGACTGGGATCAGAACCGATCTGGGCAACCAGCGCGGAAGAATATGACTTCATTGTGAACTTGAATGTGAAAGGATTATTCAATATACTTACAGAAGCCTTGAGGCCTGGTTTCTTGGCGCAGGGCGCCAGTGTGGTTCACATCGGCAGTATGTTTTCTCTCCAGGGCTTTAAAAATGGCGCCGTCTTCGCTGCTTCCAAGCACGCCGCTCTGGGAATGGTGCGGAGTGCGGCAAAGGAAACAGGGGACAGAGTCAGAGTGAATTGCATCTTACCGTAGGTTCCTATTCTGTCTTCCATCTGGAGGCTCACAAGTCATTGACCTTGATTCTTTAGAGGCGTTATTGATACACCGATGCATCGCGCCAATCTAGCCCGCGTCAAAGACTTCACTCCAACTCCAACTACGCCTATTCCGCGGTCTGGATCTGCCGAAGAAATTGCTGCAGTAACTGTTTTTCTTTTGAGCGACGAAAGTAGCTTCGTAACTGGAGACGCATGGAGTGTTGATGGTGGTGCAAATGCTTAGTGGGATAAACTTATAGCATCATCGACTGTAGAGCGTCCCAGAGAGGGCGATGTTATCTTTGTTTGATAGAATTTAGGCTATATATACTAACCTTATCAGGTGTTTTCTTTGAGGATGTAACAATATTTCTGAATTATCTAAGAAATTGTGAAACTGATCCTATTATGCGTGCAAACTCTCAATTTCACCGGAAAAAATGGCATCACCAATGACCGTTGCTGGCTCTCTCCGCGTTGCTTGCCCAGAGAACATGATTTTCGGCTTTATATCCTCATACCTGAAATGATTTTCACGCTTTAACTTAGTGAGTAACATCAATGCCCTCTTAATGGAAGTATTTTGGTACCGCACCTCGTACATGCTGCCAAGCTGCGTCCAGCGCGCGCACAACTTCGACAGGAAGCGCGTCTTTCTCAATATCTACCAAATTCTGCTCAAGCTGCGCTGGGCTACTCGCGCCAATAATAATTGCATCGCCAAGTGCTTTCTTCAGCTGTGAGTGATGTACTAGCCATCTGAGTGCACATTCCGCCTCTGTTAGTCCATATTTCTTTGCAGCATGGCGTATGATATCCAAAACATCGAAATACAGATCATTCCAGTAGCGTTGGTGAATTAAGCCACCTTGCCAATGATTTGGATCAAAGCGTGAGCCTTCCTCAAACTCCTTTGTATCGCGATGATAACGGTCTGTCAGAAATCCACCGGCAAGTGGCTGAAAGGCATATAATGATATGCCGTAGTGACGTAGGCAAGGAAATAGCTCAGGTTCGATTGAGCGTTGTAGAGCATGATATATTCCCTGGTATACTGTCGGTTTGATCCACCTATTCTTTTCGCAGATTTCGCACATTTGCGCGACTTCCCATGACATGTAATTACTAATTCCAAAGCAATCGAATGAACCCTCCTTATGAAGCTTGTCAACTTCACTCAGTGTCAACTCAAAAGGTATAGATCGGTCTGGCCCATGAAGATACCACATGTCTATTTTGTTTGTTTTCAGCGCTTCGAGACTAAGTTTAAGACCGCGGCGTAAGTCTTCCGGCTTGTGCGTGAAGATATCCGGCGTAAGATATCCCATATTCCTGCCATCTGTTGGGTAGAGCTTTGTATCCATCCTGAGATCCCGCCTTTGCCACTCGACGTTCCCAAGATACTCTTCCGATGAGCCTTGTCCATAAATACGAGCAGTCTCAATTTCCATGTTGCTGAAATACATCCAAAATTGCCGCAGTATCTTCAAGAGTAGTCACACGAACCCCCTCGCAGCCTGTCAATAGGTATTTTATTAGCTTATAGCTGGAGTAACTGGGTCTTGAAACAATGAAAGACGAACCTGGCTTGCCGATTGTCATCGCCCCAAAGACCACATTCATAACACTGGTATTTACCCCGCTCATGATGTAAGGTATCTTGAGAGTTGTTAATTACGTCAAGTTCCTCCTCGAAGTAACTCTTCGAGGGCTTATTAATATGCAATCAAGATGAGGCTTCACAAACCCTAGCATAAGATTGTTAAAATTTAGCGTTGCTGGAATTTGCATTACAAATCTCCGAAACTAACAAATAATTAATTAACTTTGGGGTTGCTGGAATTTGCACTACAAATCTCCGAAACTCACAAGCAATTAATTAACTTATCATTTTAAGCAGCGCTTGTTGGCTAAATTTCTGAATGAATAGATACTACCAGTAATGTAAATCTGGTTACTATGTTTTGCAATTTAGAGGTGGCTTAGAACTCGGGTCTTAGTGAAAAGTCCAGATCTAATATAACAAGTAACTAATCGCACTGAGTTCAATGGTCCAGTAATCCGTTTTTGAAAGTTTTATAGTAATTTGATAATAGCATGCCGCCGCCTCTGAGTCCTGCTCAACTAACTTTTCCGAACCCAGTGCACAGATTCATTCATTGTAAGACAACACTTGCTAAATTTGGCAGTATATATCGAGAATACTGTCTATTCGCAAATTGGCGGCGATAAGCGCAAAGCTCCGAAACATCATCTACGAGCACCAACAACCGATTACTATTCACTGCGATTAAACTAACGTTTAGTTTGCTGTGTCACAATGTACTTGATTCGTCAATATAGTAAGTGAGCCATGAAAGTGGCCGTGGTAAACGCAAATTTGGAAGCATAACTGTTTGTTACATAGCCCTGACCCTCTGATAAGAAGGGTACTCGTCCCGCCGACGTCTACAGATGCTCCAGAACCCAGAACCCTGAAACTCTTACCGGAGCGTTGCGGTTCAGGAACCCTGAAACCCAGTTTGGTTGAGACTAAAATCAACAGAACGTCTAAAATCTGAACGTAAACTAAAACAAATAGTGTACCTTAGTGGGAGCAGCAGTCATTTGATGCACATTACGTTGCTAATGGATTTTTTTGTTGAAGTCGTTGGCGCATAAGCGAGCTGCATTAGCGGCAAGCCACCAGGACCACGCCATCATTGAAATTGAACCTCTGACAGACAAGGCTAAAGGTCAGACTGGGTAGGAATGAATCGGCAATGGCAATTCTGCACACACCGCCGCTTCTTTCTCAAAAATTTAAGCGATAAGATAAAGTTAACCTAACCGTTGTCGGTTTTTGGTTTCGGTTTCGGTTGCATATTTCGGCCATCTTACCTCAGAAGTTCAATGTCGATGAGAGTCGAGATTGACTGCCCAGGTCTATAAATTGATGTCCCAAATACCTTACTTATTAAATCTCGATTTCA
The DNA here is from genome assembly GCA_030568215.1 of Lipomyces kockii. Classification (NCBI taxonomy): domain Eukaryota; kingdom Fungi; phylum Ascomycota; class Lipomycetes; order Lipomycetales; family Lipomycetaceae; genus Lipomyces; species Lipomyces kockii. Next base: position 63,044 of record JAJLTN010000675.1, on the reverse strand, counting down.
CAGTCAACTTTCACAGACTTGCTAAACTTCACAACCCAGATGGCTTTTGAATCTAAATTTGTGGGTTGGTTGGCCCATGACGAGAGTAGCGCAGCTGGCAACATGAAATGGGGCATGTTTGAGCCCAAGCCTTTCACTGAAGACGATGTCGACATCGAGATTACGCACTGTGGAATTTGCGGCAGCGATATACACACATTGCGCTCAGGTTGGGGCCCTACTTTGTACCCGTGCGTCGTTGGACACGAAATCGTTGGAAAAGCAGTTCGCGTAGGTTCGAAAGCACAGCAAGAGCGAGGTATCAAAGTTGGCGATCGTGTCGGAGTAGGAGCACAGTCTGGAAGCTGTCTGAAGCCCGACTGTGCTATGTGCTCTTCTGGTGATGAACCTCGCTGCTTGCACCGCGTTGATACGTACAATTCCACATATCCAGATGGCAGCAAGAGCTACGGCGGGTATGCCAACTATAATCGCTCTCCCGGACATTTTGTTGTTAAGATTCCTGACGAGCTTGATTCAGCGGACGCGGCGCCAATGCTTTGCGGTGGAATTACGGTGTACTCACCACTGAAGAAAAACGGCTGCGGAATTACGGCTAAGGCTATCGGGATAGTGGGAATCGGAGGATTAGGTTAGCTAAGTTGATTGCTTAGTTTGCAGAAAATATAGTCTAACTCCATTATTTTTAGGCCATTTTGGATTACTTTTTGCTAAGGCTCTCGGCGCCGAAAAGATTACGGCAATTTCTAGAACAAGCTCCAAAAAAGCCGATGCAGAGAAGATGGGTGCCGACGCTTTCATTGCGACAAATGAGGACCATAACTGGGCTGAAAAGCATTCAAATTCTCTGGACCTAATTATATCTACTGTGTCATCGTCAGACATGCCACTGTCTGGCTACTTACAATTACTAAAGCTTAATGGTAGATTTGTTCAAGTTGGCGCACCTGAAGATTTTCTGCCCGGTTTTAGTGCCTTTTCATTGATTGTACACGGTGTCAATATTAGCGGTAGCTTAATTGGGTCACCATCCGAAATCGAAGAGATGTTGCAACTTGCTGCAGCTAAAAGTATCAAACCGTGGATCCAGAAAATACCGATGGAATCAGCCAACAGAGCAGTTGTAGATATGGCTCTCGGGAAAGCCAGATACAGATACACTCTGGTCAACGACAGTGCAACGAGTGAACAGGTCTAAGCAGATTAGAAAAGAGAAATATGAGTGCCTGTACTTGAATAAAATACGTGATTTCAGTTGTGATAGGGATAAAAGAAATTGCAATGAATAATTTGAATTTGTCGCCTATTCTGTTGGAGTGGTTAAATAACAATATTTCTCTTGTCACACCTTTTGTAAGTCCGGAGTACTTCTCGTGATGCATGCTCGAGGAATAATACCATGATTTATATCGATTACTTGCAGTACAAACAAGAACTCTCGATGACGGAACAAGTTATGCGTACTTCGAGGTAGTTGTTAACTAAAACCTATACCTACTGAATTGATTTGTGTTGGAATATGTCTCCGCCCAGTTCCGTCCAGCTCCCCTAGGATGCTGCTTATGGCAGGGCTGTAGGCGGATAGGCGGATAGGCGGATTTGACGGATAGGATATCCGCCACACTTTCGATTGGCGGATGCAGATGGCAGATATGGCGGATAATTCGTATAACTATTTCTAATTAAATTTAAAAGAGGGTCAAAATCTAACATCTTCAGCAAACAATCGCGTATACAAAGAAGCACAATATCAAATAAGTCAAACTATGGTCTGAAAGTAGATGAACATGTTAATGAAATGGGGCTGAACCCTGAGGTTATTCTAGCACTGGTGTACATGCTCACATGCAGCGGGATGACCGACCAAATACGTTGGGTCCGCTACCAGCGAGTCCATTTAGGAAGTTCAAATATCATGTTAGTAACTTTGCGAAAATTTTTAAAGAAATTAGATATATAATATTAATGAATTTTGCAAAATTTTAAAGGCGGATGGCGGATTTGGCGGTCCGTATCTGCCATGCTGTCGAAAGGCGGATACAAAAAAAGCAGATACATATCTCCCAATTTCAAAAAGGCGGATGGCGGATGCGGATATGGGAAATTTGGCGGATATCCGGGGTGGTGGATTGGAATAACGATCGATCCCCTGATTGATGTTGAGCGATGATCGCAGGGATCCAGATGAATACATGCGGAAGCAAGGTATTCACGTGGATTCTAAGCCGGGTCCATATTCGGTGCAGATGGGCAACTTTACCTTACGCAGTTGATTTCACATTTTCCGTCTTCAAAATGGTCCAGGTTCCGGACAGAGTAGTTACCACTTCAAGGATAACAGTGAACTTAAGAGCTTCTCCAATTTGAGGAATAATGTATGATTCACATTAATCCCTGAGCGTTCAACTTAACTCGCATCTATCAATTATTTAAGTCTTTTACGTCTATGACACTTCCCAGAATGGTAAATAATGTTCTATAATCCCAACGGAATTTGATGTGTCGACGCGGCTCGTAAGCGAGTCTTTGACCTTCTCAACCTCAACATGGCAACGCCATGCCGTGGGACCTCCCTCTCAATCACGCCACCAGCTTCCACCATGCCAACAACCTTTCCGAGAACAACTGGACTACCGGCTGCCAAACCATCTTTGAATGACGACTCTGTCACGTTGTAATAAACATCGGCGGGAGCCACCCCGGCGACGTCGATTATACCACTTAACCAAATAATGAATCTTCCCCTTGATGGTCTGCTTGTCTTTGACCTCTTCCACCTCGTATTCATTAGGGTCGTCTTCAAGCTCGGGTATCGGCATTTCGTCACTGCCGTCTCTTGGATGGTATTTCTCTAATAACTGGACAGGAAACACATCGTGGAGCCTGGTATATTGCTCAGGCAGTGCGAGTCTGTAGGCTTGTGTTCCAATGACTTCCGTCACTCTGAAAGGCCCAATAAACCTCGGCTGAAGCTCTTTTTATCCTTGAGCTTTAGATTGCGCGTCGAGAGCTTGACTAGACTGCCTCTTCTAAACTCCATTGACGTGTGTCTCTGATTATAGTACTTGATCTTTCTCTGCTGTGCTTTAAGGAACTGGTCACGAAGAGTCATTCGGAGTTCGTGAAGTTTCTTGACTCTGTCTTTGGCCGCGGGTATCTCCCCCTCCGGGATGTCGTCCGCGACATCAACGTAAAACTCAGGGTCGTAGCCATACATGGCTCTGAACGGCGACATATTTAATGTATGATTCAGGCTGTTATTATAAGCGAACGTAGCTGTTGGTAGAAGCCTTGCCCAATCCATCTGTTCGAGATTAGTGGAGGCTCGAAGATAATTCTGCACGATCCTGTTAAGGATTTCTGTTTGTCCATCCGTATGTGGGTGAAATGCTGTGGACAGTCTTTGTTTGATTAAGGAATAATGACAAATTTCTGCCCAGAATCGACTAGTAATTCGTGAATCTCGGTCGGACACGATGCCAGTGGGCGGGCCAAATCTAAGCTCCACTTCAGTGTGTAAGAGTTCGGCCAATTCGGGTGCATCAATACCATCTCGGACCGGAAGCAAGGTAGCCATCTTCGTGTACCTGTCAACAATCGTTAAAATCGCATTGTATTCCTGGGTTCGCCGCATGGAGACGGGTAACTGGACAATCAAGTCGATTGAAATCTACTTCCAAGGCCTGCTTGGTTGTGGTAGAGGTTGTAATCTGCCGTACGGCTTGTGTCTTGGAGCGGCATTTCCCTGGCAGACTGGGCATGTCTGAACGTACTCTTCAACGTCTTGTCTCATGCTCTCCCACTTAAATTTACGCTGGAGCAGTTCTAGTGTCTTCTGGACACCCCAATGCCCGGCGATCCCTTCATCATGGTGTAATCGCAGAAGCTCGTGCACAAGACTTCGTTGATTGGGGGCCACCAGTCTCTGTCCTTTGTACAGCAACGTTCCGTCGCTCGTACATTGGTATGACTTTCTAGTTAAAGGATCTCTTCTTAGATCTTTAACCACCCGCTGACAGAAAGGATCTTCCTTCTGTGCAGCTGCCACCAACTCTCGCAGTCCTGTACTAGGCGCCTGCGTTGGTGTCTCGGCTTGTACCGCAGCCCTTGCCCGTTTCCTAGTCAGGTACTTCAACTTGATTAGTCTCAAGAGGTGATCAGCCTCAACCCCATCTTCCAGAGGTTCAGATGCCTCACGCAGAGGACTTGACTGCTCCTCATCTCGGGCCAGTAGTACCCTATTACGATGTAGGACAGCATTCTCAGATGCCTCACGCAGAGAACTCTTTTCCCTATCTTCCAAGGGAGTGACGGTCCCAATCCCATCTTCCAGGGACGTACCATTTGCCCCATCTCTCAGGGGACTCTCATTTGCCCCATGTTCCAGGGGACTCTCTTCCTCATCTGGGTACCGCAGCACCCTCAAACGATGTGGAATGGTAATTTGTTGTACGCGGGCAATCTTCGCGTCCAGCGTCGCCAACAATTCTGACGAGGGGTCTTGCGGAACTTCATTCCTCTTAGACAGCATTCTTCGTGATGGCGCATCGGCCGGATTCGTCAATCCCGGTCGCCATTTAATCACAAAGTCATATGGCGTCAGGTAATAGCACCATCGTGCTTGTCTGCCATTCAGCTTCGGCTGTCTCATGAACCCTTGTAAATTGTGATGGTCAGTTAATACCTCAATAGGGTGTCTACTGCCTTCTAAATAATGTCTCCAATGTTTAAATGCTGTAACAATGGCCATCATTTCTTGATCAGGCGTGCCATAATTCAGTTCAGCACCCTTGAATTGTCGAGAATAAAAGGCAATAGGATGCCAGCGCACTTCAAACCAAGGTCGCACCCAAGCCAAATTTCGACGCATCTGTTTCCAGTCGAATTGGCCGTTCTGGGTCGAAGTGCCGTAACAGCGGTGCTTCCTCGAAAGCACTAAGCAATTGAATAAAAGCATTTTGCTGAGCCTGACCCCATTCCTTCATAAAGTCTCCTGTCTTCTTGCCATTCTTACTGCCCTTCATCAGGCTTGTAAGAGGGCGTGCAAGGCTGGCGTATCCCTGATAAACCGCCTATAGAAATTGCAGAACCCTAGTAATACCTGGACATCCCTAAATGACTCAGGAGGGTTCTTCTTCCAGTCTGAAATGGTGTTCACGCGGCTGGGGTCCATCTTGACTCCTTCTGTATTGATAATAAAACCGAGGAATTCCATTTCTTTCTGAAAGAACTGACACTTCGAAGGTTTAGCATAGAGTTCAGCCTGCCGCAGTCTTTCACAAACGTAGCGGAGGTGCTCTGCATGCTCTTCCTCCGATCGGGAGAAGACTAAAATGTCATCGAGATAGACAATACAGAAGTCATCCACTAGTCCTCGCAACGCATGATTGATATAGGCCTGAAATGCCGCGGGTGCGTTCGTTAACCCGAACGGCATCACTAAATACTCAAAATGGCCATATCTCGTGCGGAAGCCTTCCACTCATCTCCCGGTTTAATCCGGATACGATAGTAAGCATCCTTGAGATCAATCTTGCTGAATATTCTAGCGCCATTTACTCGGTCTAGGATCTCCCCAATCAAGGGTAAAGGATACCTGCTCTTGACCGTGACGCTATTCAAGCCTCTGTAATACACACAGAGTCTCAGAGTGCCATCCCTCTTTGGTACAAACAAGATTGGAGACCCCACAGGGCTCTTCGAGGGCTTGATAAATCCCTTTGCTAAATTTTCTTCCAGATACCGACGCAAAGCTTCCAGCTCTGTCTGTGACAATGGATAAAGTGGCCCAAACGGAGGCTCTTTGCCTTCCTGTAATTCAATGGCCAGATCTACCCCTTCTCGATTCGGTGCCAATGTGGCAGCATTGTGCTCTGAGAATACATCTTCATAACTAAGGAGTTGCTCGGGAAGATGATTCTGTCTCGCCTTATCACTCTTCTTCCCCTCAGGGACGTGTTGAGCAACAAGCGCGTATACTTTCGGGCTATGTCTTAGTCTCCTCTCGAAACGCTTCGAAGACTCAGCCTTGATGAAGGTCTTGCCGTCAATGTCTAGATTGTACTGCCATGTATTTCCACCGTTCTCTTCGGTTCTCAACGAGACTGTAACCCCAATCTCCGCTAAAGTACGTTCTCCAAGTAGCAATGGAGCATCATTTTTTCCTCTCTCAATTGCTAAGAACGGCCTCTTGTGGGTACGAACAATTCCCTGGTAATCACTCATCTCCCAGGTAGGCCAGAACGCCCCACAGGCCCTCGGCCTCAAGGTTCCGGCTCCTCCTAGAAGTTGAGGATATTTCTTGATATAAGGTTTCAATCCATGTCGTTCGGCAAAATCAATACCAATAACATCCACCTCAGCACAGGTATCCAGAGTAATGTCAACGTCTTCTGCTCCGGTGCTGCTGCCAATCAATCTGCCCTTTGTACGCAAGTATTGTCCAATGCGCATGTTAGGCTCTTCTCTAGGGCGAGGAGAGAGCCCTACTCGTTTTCCGAGTCGCTCAATTCCCATACTCACTCAGCCATCCTATTGTGGCCTTTCTTGCGTCCCCCTGTCCTAACTGTCTTTACTGTAGGGGTATCTTTCTTTGGCTTGGCTGTTTGGCTGTTCTCTCCTTTGCCTTCTTACCGTGGTCGAAGGAAAGATGTTTTGTGCTGCCGCAACGGTAGCGAGGTCGAATGCCCGATTAATCTCCAACCTCCAATTGGTCCACTGCTTCAATGTAGCTCCCAATTTCAGTTCCTTTATATTCGTATACTTGAGATCGTGATCTGCTCTTCGCTTCGAAGGCCTATCGTCGTCGCTATTGGACTCGTCTCGATTTCTGTGTAAGGTCCCTTCGCTGGCTTTCATTAACTCTCGAATCCGGTCGTTAACAATACGAACTTGTTCTGCCGACAGCGCCTCTTCCCTGGGAAGCTGTTGCATTCTGTTCAGACTCATCGGTGCTTGGACATCCACCGTGTCACTTTGAAGGGTGGTGGACCCCGAACTAGGACTTGCGCCCAACTCTTCGCCCTCGCGGGTGTCTTGGCTCTGAGTTGCTTCTTCAGAGGAGCGGAGAACAATGCTTCTGCCGGCGACCTGGTACTCCGTCCCACCATAACGATTAGTCCTGAAGTAAAGAGGCTTCAGAAGTTGTAACGTGCGTTGGCACTAATGGAGTTCAGGAGGAATCGGGATAGTGGTTCAGAGTATGCCAGTAGGTATTGGTAAGGTATCAATTCAATTAACTGATTGAATCAATAAGTAAACAGCTGAAGCCTGGCCTTCCAGTCCCAGGATGAAGGCCGCCCTTTTATAGATCGACAAACACCGACAAACAGTAAACTGTAGTTTAGTTATCGTACGATCAGTGGGTCACTGGACGATAAGTTCGGGTATTCCCATCCGCATTGGCTTGGACCCTGGTCCCTGAAACCGACCCACAGCGGACGAGTCGGGATCTCGGCGAGTACATCGGAGTATAGTGGTCCGTTGTTTAGTATGCATGTGACAAAGGTTCGAATCACAAGAATAGGTCTACTATACATACGGTGTATTTCTGTCTTACGAGACCCATGGAATAGGGAGTAGGTCAGGATGACAAGCCTCATGCCTGAAGAGGAAAAGAGCAGGTGAGCTTGTACCATTCTGGATTGTTGTGTTTCTGAATCTGATGGAAAAACTTTGGAAAGAATATTGAGTCAGTGCGATGGAACAGAGTCTCACAAGGTGTATTTTAACATTCTCATGGTACTACCTAATTTTAGGTCCTGCGCTGTGGATTTATCCACCAAGCCACAGCCAGAGTACTACAACTAGTCCCCACGCGGATAGTCTTCTTTCTCTCTGATCTTAGGAATAGGCAACACGAAGGCAAGGACGTTCAGTCATGCATCTCTGAATGATGAAGGTGAAATGCTCCCGTGGTTCGATCGCGTCTGAATCATGGCCATGCATCAAGCGTCTGTTTTCTCGCTTGAGCTTTTCGATCTCCTCCGAGTACCTGTCGAGAGCATCCTCGCTGGCCGCACTCAGTTCCTCTATGATCTGGATCACGCGCGCCACAAACGGAGGACAATGATAAGAGACCCAAGTTCCTCTTCGGTGCCATGAGTCGTCACGTCGACGATGAAGCCGGCGACGATGACCAGCGAGTCGAAGATATGGAACTTAGAAGACAGGTAGCTATTTTGGCATGATTAGATATGGAGCAATATTCATTTCAACAACCAAATGCCCTGCCTTAACAGAGGTGCGCACAAAGTCTTCAAATAAAAATCAGGCCCAGTGCGTGAACAAGAAGAAGAGGCATGGTGAGTAGAATACCTTAGGCCAAACCTGAGGAGTGAAACAACCAGCTCGACCAGGAAGAGAGAAGAAAACACTAGGCTGGCTCGGATGATCAGTCGCGAGAACGAGGACAAGATGCAGGATGAACAGTGAACCGGTCTGTGTCACTGGCCCCGATCAATTTTGGATTCCGAAGAGGTTGCAGGCCAGCGTCCCGGCGCCGTAGAGAATATGGGTCACGAGCTGCAAACGGGTGACGGGACCGATCGGTCGCCGTCGACGAAGAATGGTCGGCAGAATCTCACATTTCAAGACGATAGCCTTTGCTGCGGAGGAACCCCATGCGGAGGACGGCCAGAGACGGCTGAGGCGAGGAAGAGACATCAATATCGCCACGGTGCAAGCGTACACTACCAGAACATGCATTGTGAACACTCTAGACACGGATTAGCTGGTGCGCCTCAAAGGTTCCTTGACAGATGGGCTTCTCGCGAGGTGCGACAGCTGACCGGGAGGTAAAGGGATTTGAAGTTTCCCTCCGGTCGAAGATAATGAGCAGGAGCGCGTTGGTTTTATATTGGAAACCGTCGTTTCAGGTTCTCAGTCTCGACACAATTAACACCTGTCGCGTGCTTCTCAGCGACAGTGTCTCGTCTGGCCGAGATCCCCTCGCCAGTCAGAGGACGGGCGGTATTCAAGGTATTAAATAGCCCATCTGGTACTATTACAACCACCTTGAAAAGGGCACCCTTTGTACGTTGGCCTCTCGGTTATCCTGTCGTTGAAAATCTCCGTTCATCCTCAATCCCGCTAGCGCGCCATCCTATCGACCCGGCGGGATGAGGAGCGAGCCAAAAAGGATATCAAAAAAGCCCACGCGCGCAGGAAACGCTCGATCAAGAGAATCGTCGATATGGCCCATGAAATCGGCCGCATGTACAATTGCAAGGTATATGTCGTGATCCAGACTGAACGAGGCGATGTGACAATATATAACAATGCCGCGGATCGGAAATGGGCGCCCGCCCACCAACGGCCAACTGGTCAGTATTCCAAGTTTACATCTGCCTGGAATCTCTGCAGGCGCAGTTTACTCAGCAGTCTTCGACGAGATAGGCACGGTTTTTCCCCACGGCTGAACGAGTGGGGCCGCAGAATTACGGGCTGACCACCGGTGTCGGCGCCACTGCCAACACTGATTCACATCAGCCATTGAATGCGACTCCTGTCGAGGCGATTGAAAGCTCTGCAGCCACAGAGTGGGACCATCTTCTGCTTCCAGATTGGTCTATCGACAATACCTACGCTGATATGACTCTGGCGGGCCTGGCAAATTCGGGACTGATAGAGCCTCTTCCAGGGGTCGCGCCCGTCTTTGAGACCGCCGTCAGCGACGGTTTGCCCCAAATGGGTGGGCTGAACACCTCTCTGGACCCCAATAGAGGTCGAAGAACATCAGTTTTTCTGCCCACTGATAAGTGTTCCGAAAGATTCACCGAATGAGCATGGCACGGAATGGCACTGGATGATCATTCTCGGTGCATAACCAATGATGAGGGAAACCTTATGTCTTCTCTGCCAGTAAAGTGAACATGTCTACTATCTTAAACGTCTTAAGAATTTTATCGAGTCTGAATCAAGGAAAGCCGTCATAGATACCAGAGTCTATGACCCTGTTTCTAAAAAGTAAATCCATTCCTGGCTGCAGTAGATGTTACGAAACTTTCTTTAAATTCCAGGTCTAGATGGGCTGGCAGACTGTTACTGTTCCAACCTCGTTTTTATTGCAACTATTTAACAGCAATACTAAAGCAGAGGCTTTCCAAAAGCACGAGCGCGCTCAAGATGTTTCTTCATTGGCCCTATTAAAGACAGGGCCTTCCCAATATCAGACCAATACGCCTTTGGTGAACTGGATTTAAAATCCACTCCATTGGGACCCTCGAGGTAACACTATTATACTTCTGTCGAACTTATGTCAAAGATGGATAAAACCATATTTTTGGATGTACTCAATCTAAATTGACTGTGCTTAAGGCTCAGGTGGCTTTTGAGCCTGCAAAACCATACAAACTCAGCTCCAAGATTCTTTCCCAACGTTCTACTTTATTTTACCGGATCGATTTTTTGTTTCACTCTGTCGATGATCTACCACTCCCTTTTGATCTGGGGACCAGATGAACTTGCCAAAACATGGCAAATCGTTGACCGAATTGGGATCCTGATTTTAATTTCAAGTTCGACATTATCCTTTATTCAGATATGTTTTGTTCTCAACAGCTGCACCAGACGAAATTATTCATGGATGGTCCCGCTTGCAGCTACTGCAAGCGGGTTTTCTTTTCATATTTGCAGATGGGATGGCCTTGGCCTGCCTCTGGCTGGGGTCCACTGGACTAATACCAACCATCCACGCCATTTTGACCTCTCACAATTAGTCTATCACATACAGTAATATTCGAAATCAGTTTTACCACCACACTCTTTCGAATTAATTCCCGAGTCCTAATTCGAAGCACGCTAATCTGGATACGGCATGGCCGTCGATCCCCCAGTTCCCAGGCCCAGACCCCTGAATTTTACATAACGCGGGTGGAACCTTACATGATGTACTTTACAGGAAACTGCTATACACAAGTAACCTCAGTGCCTCGCTCCTTCCCTCCACCACTCGTACACCCAACGTTGCCTTTCATCATTCTTAAGCGTCACCCAATGTTGGGCCTGGCAACATGGCACCGAGACTTCCCCCCTCAAAGCTACATCTCATCTGTGATATGATAGACAGCAAGTCACTCACCACATCTCAAACGGCCGAAGAAGCTGAATGCAGCAAGGCTACAATCATCAATATTCGCCGAAACTTGCGGCAGTTTGGAAGTGTCCACGCACCCCCGACTCGAGTAGGCCGAAAACTGACCGTAACACCACAGATGATCGAGGCGCTCTGCGACCACCTATCTGAAAAACCCGGTCTATATCTCGATGAAATGGCTGTCCTCCTCTGGGATGAGTTCCTACACTATGGTTACAACCTCTAGCATCAGAAGAGCCCTTGTCGCCAAAGGTTGGTCTAAAAAGACTGCTCGACGAATACGATATCGGCGAAATAAAAAGTCTGCCGATATTTATTCGTAATTTTATCGGCGGATTACACCGATTTACCGATAAAAATCATGTGATTCATCACCAAAATAATGGCGTGTCCTTAGATGTTCTATCAAAATCTCAACAAGTCTGCTTTAGAGAAAGGTCCAGGAGACAGCTAGAGCCCGTGGCCCCCTTTTCCTTTGTCTCTTTTTCCCATCTTTTTTTCGTTTACTAACCCTTTTGCCTACTGTTTCAATCCAAATCTAAATCGCTGATTTCTTTACTTGTTTAAGTAACAAATATGGCACTTAGTCCTCGACCCAGCCGCCAGAGACGCCTAGACTACCGCCTTCTGAATGACGGAAGCGAGGAGGAAGCTCCAAATGAAGATCGTATACAAGAATTGCCAGCGGCCCCCGATCCTTTCCCTTCGGATTACTTGACTGTTGATGCCTAAATCGAAATCCTTCCTTCCCAATCTCAGGATCCGACAAGCCATGTAACCGTGGAATCCAGTTCCTCTATTATTTCAGAGGGTACAATAAACCCCTAAACCCTGAAACAAAATGATCTTGAAAGAGCTAGAGAGTGTAAGAGATTGGCAGTCGGTCAACCCTGAAATACTATATGGACTTGAAAGCTTGAGGCTTATGCCGATATATTTTAGAATATTAACTATGAGGACTCAGCGGGGGACCAGCGTGTTCTTATGTGCGTTCCTGCGCCCCCGTCCGAGCCTCTACAACCAATGAAAACTTTTATAATGGATAACAAACGAGCCAATAAAAATGAACGTATTACAAAAACCAAAAGCAAAGCACCCGAGGATCCGAGCGGAAGCAGCGTAGCCTGAGAATCCGAAATGGGAGTGACTGTTCCGACGGAGGACTCCGACGGTTCGGCGGTCGCCGACGCAGGCACGAGCCCGTCAATAGCCGAGCCGGTACGATACCGTCAGGAGCATGCATGTTCCTGACATTTCCCCTTCCTCAAGGACTCGTCTGCAAGTAAGAGTCCAGGTCGACCGGTCGCGGTTTCCGTGGATACCGGCGGTGAAAGTCGCGAACCAAGGCAGCACAATGGGTCAAATGCGAGAGGGGTTCCCGCGTCGTTTCATTAACCAGGCGACGAGGTATTCGACACCCTTTCTTGTCCGGCGACTATTCATAATTTCATCCACCTCATAATACAGCTCGGAGTCGATCTCCATGGGAGGCGGCGGGGGTACGGGACGGCGTGGTAGGTCGGACTCACAAACTCTTTCAACAACATATGGAAGACGTTGTGGATGCGCATGGTCGCCGGCAGGTCCAATCTATACGCAGTTTGGCCAATGCGCTCCAGCACCGTGAAGGGG
>JAJLTN010000675.1:0-48391 GCA_030568215.1 Lipomyces kockii | reverse complement strand
TGGCCGGAGCATTTGTGAGCCCGAAAGGCATCACCAGGTATTCGTATTGACCAAATCTCGTTGTGAATGCGGTCTTCCATTCATCTCCCAGAGCTATTCTAATCAAGTTATAGGCTCCACGGAGGTCTAGTTTTGAGAATATCTTGGCTCCTCGAATTCGGTCCAACAGGTCGGCAATCAACGGTAACGGGTAACCGTTTTTAATCGTGAACTTATTCAACACTCGAAAGTCAACAACCGAGCGCAAAGTATTGTCTTTCCTGGGTAAAAAAACATCGGAGAGCTTATCGGGGATGTTGAACGACGAATGAACCCTTTTGCTAAGTTCTCGTCCAAATATTCTCGAAGCGCCTTCAATTCCGGATCAGCCAACGGATAAATCCGCGACTTTCGTATCTTTGCGTCGGGTTCCAATTCGACCTTGTGGTCATATGCCTTTCGTGGCGGCAGCTTATCGGCGGAGGCTTTCAGAAAAGCTTTCTCGAGGTCATGGTATTCTGGCGGTACGTTCGCCATTTCAGGTATCGTCTGCAGCACGCTTATCAAAGCTCTGTGCAAGTCAATTTTCCTATCAACCCAGTCTATCTTCGGGTTGTATTTCTGCAACCAGTCATATCCCAGGATGATATTCGTATGTAACGGTATGACGATTAACTCTACCGTCATACGCGTTCTTTCTATTTCCAGTCCTAGGTCCATGACCTGTGTAGTTCGTATTTGTGTTCCGTCAGCTAATTCTACTTGAATATAGCCCTTTGTTCGAGTAGTCCAGTTCAATTGTTCCAAAAATAGTTCGTCGGCGAAGCTATGCGACGCTCCCGAATCGATCTGTGCCGATGACAGAGTCGGTTCTCCCATGTTCAGTATCGTGATACTAACATCAGAGAGTCGGGACGTCTTATCTTTACCCAGTACTGCGTCCAGAATTACTGGGTCTGGGCGTTTTTTGTCCGTTGTGGACAAGCCGCGCTCAGATGTCCTCTTTTTGCGCAGATGAAACACAGTCCGAGTCGAGTTCGCCTATCGCGTTCCTGTTGATCGATGCGGCCGTTGACCTTGGCCGTGTCTAACTGCATAGGTTCTGGACCTGCTGTGTTCATCGTGATCGTCGACGGTGTGAAGGTGCGTCCCTTCTCCAATTGTCGTTCCATATAACGGCCATCAGCCTCGTCCATGCGATTAGCCCATGAATCATAGATATCCCAACCTTCCTTGATTTCCGGAGCAATACCCGTTTCATGGTGAAATATTTCTTCAAGGGTCGCATTCATCATCCTGGCGCTGTTACCAGCATTAAGGAGAATAACCACTTGATCACCGCCGGACAAGGGCCCAGACCACATCTGGATCTCTCCCTGGCCATAAACATCAGTATCGTTAACGTAGTAACGCCACATGCGGTTGACGGGCATGCCGGCAGGATCTTGGCTTATGGCGATGACGGCGGGGTTAACGAGGATGGAAAGGGCCTTGGCATCGATAGTGTTCACATTATTGCCCATGAGAAGCGCGCTCTTTAGTGCGGCCCACATACTGAAATGGGCCTTGTATTCCTCATCGTCCATGCTCCCATTGCCGACTTCAAGCATATCGAGATCATTCCAGGCTCCAGGGATGCTTGTGTGAACAACGTGGGCGGCTTTGTTCAAAATGTTCATCACGCTGCAATGGTATCCGGCGTAGGAGCAATCATAACCTTCCTCGCCTGTGCACGGGCAACGAGGATCTGGCAGATCGAACGAGTCGTAGATGTCATCACTCATACGCCAGGAATTTGCGATCGTGTGGGCCCATTTCCATGGGTAGTCCTCTCCCCAGTTGCACATCGCGTAGAGGATAGTTCGACCGGTAGATTTGAGGGCATCTTTCATGGCCCTGAATCTCTCGGCAGTGAATTTAGGAGAACCGGACAAGCCCTCGTTATAGCAATTATCGTATTTCAGATAATCGACGTCCCAGGAAGCAAATGTTTTTGCGTCCTGCTCCTCGTACCCAAGGCTGCCAGCGTACCTTGCGCCAGTATATGAGCCAGCGTCGGAGTACATGCCAAAAAGGAAGCCCATGGAGTGTAACTGGTCGGCAACGTACTTCATGCCATGCGGAAATTTCGCTGTGTCGTACTGAAGGTTTCCCTTTTCATCGCGTCCATCGGACCAGCAATCGTCTAAGAACAATATACTGATAACCAGCGTCGCGGAGACCGACAGCGGCAACTTTCTGAGCTGTTGACAGAAGAAGGTGCTCATTCACGGAGCAGGCGAAAGCATTCCAATTGTTCTATAATATACAGTTAAGACAATGATAACACCACAGAAGATCAAATTCGGTTTACCCATACCATCTGTGGCGTCACGGCGACGGAGTAGCGAATAGGGCGTTAATTGCGTGAAGAATGACCAGTGCCACATCGTGTTGGGTTTACTATACAGCTGTAGCTCGAAGAAGGAAGTGTGATGATTTGGAAATCGGCGCCATTTATATATTCTGGTAATAATGCAGCTGTGTGAATTATTTTCATCGGGCTCCAGCTGTTGTTTTCTAAAAAATTTTGCTTGTGGGTTCGGACTCGAACTAGGGCAGTGAAATCTCGCCGTTTGAGCGAAGGAATGCTATAATGATGCCTAAGTGGAAGAGCGGGCGTAGCTAGAGTGCGGCGATTCCGGTTCCGCCCCACTCATCGTGGCAATGTTATCTATGAAATGAAGTCGGTTGCGCTTGCGCTTGTTCCCCAACTAAACCGCAGTCCCTTTTGGCGTGGTCGAAAAAATGGCGCCCATGAACAATACGTCCGAGATGCCGCTCCTGTTCTGCAAGGAATACATTAGATGACGGCTTTTACGTGAAGACAATATTTATGCCGCTGCGCAAGTTGGGTAAACCTCGAGGTGAGGGGCAAGCGGTTTGCTAAAGTGAGCGAACGCATATAGCCAAAAAAAGTATTAGAGAGGATCTGCAACCATTTTTACCTGAATCACCGAGCAATAGAGCGCGAGAGTCAATATAGGCGAATTAAGAGCTTACCAAAGACGCTCTGAGACATGACATTCTCATCCTAAACATATCCCGTATGTGGCGACGTCCAGATGAATCGGGCGATCGATTCGAAGTAATAGACTCAGCAGAAGATCCATCTGGAGACTGCTCCTCTATGCGTGGTAGTCCTAAGGTCGACTCATTTATGCATTGAGTCGTAGTTCAGGACAGTGGCAGACAATCCATGCCTTTGTGCTGGTCTACGCGAAGAATCTGGAATGCGGGAACGATAACGCGCAAGGCGGTGTTCGGTTAAGCGGACTTTAGTGCGTTGAAGTTGGAATATGCGCATGAGTCGCGAGTGGGAGGACAGGTCCGAAGAGATTGATGGCGTCGACGGGCGCGCTGGAGCTCTATTGTCTTCCAATGAGATCGACTCATAACTTGCGTTTTTGCTATTCGCCCGAGTGTGGTCCAGTACCGACGTCTGGACCTAAGAAACTCGATTGTACTGTACTATCAGGTCCAAAGGCAACGATAAAGCGCGATGCGCAGGCGTCTTCGCGATGTCTGATATTTCGGCAGTGGTAGATTTCTGCATTCCAAATAAACGTCGACGAAGATCAGTCTTCAGTCTCGTACAATTTTTCATGACTCATATTCAGATACCGATGTTACCGCTAGGTTTGAGGCAGTTGTGGAGTCTATTCATATTACCCGAAGACGCGGAAGAAACAAGAGACCCTGTCGGACTATTGGCATCTGAAATGTCATTAAATTTCTGGGCCGTAACCTTGACTGGCAGTGATATTTGGCATTTGGCTATCTTTGACCCGAACAGATTTTCTTAGTACTTACAGCTAAATCACAGACACACTCGAAATACTTGTCACTTATCAATCGCGAGACCGACCGATGTTCCCGGTACAGCCTCGCCCGTAAACACGCACTACACGCACACCCCCCATCAGAATTCTCGTCATGCGTGGCACCCATAGGCCTACGAGCTATTATCAACTTCAATTTAATAGATTAGCTAGTACTAAAGCATGGACTCCGGCAGATCATGCATTATATTTCACTATCCTTACACTAGTTATTTACTATTTTTATGCCCCTTATAATTAATAAACACCTGCTTATCCCACTACAGATTTTTAGATGGCCTAGCATTTTATTATATTCTATTAACACCGAGATATATTTAAGTGGTAGTGAGATTTACTCTTCTCGTTCTCAGACAGCAATTCAAATCGTTCATCGAGCTGCACGCCGGCCTTGGACTCCATCAAGAGCCAGCCGAGTCCACCTGTGGCTGATGAACCGGCCTGCCAGGCGTAGATGGCGGGTATAACGGCTTCAAGCCCGGGTTTGAAGCTCCGCAGTCCCTTTCGGGGTACATAGCGGCTACCTCATTTTCGACGCGGTTGAGATGATTTAGTCCGTCGGCTTTGGGGTTGCTGAGGCGGATGATGACCGTAGAAACGCCCAGGGACAGAGGCCTGACGGTACAGGATGGCGCATCTGAGAACGAGCTCGGAGTCACTGGCTCGGTAAGCTCGATTTTGTAGATGAAGTTGTTGTATGGGAAGGCACAGTCCTTTGCGTATGCGACGGGGGTTACGGCGATGGCCTAAAATACGAACCACTCATTAGTCTTACTTCGAGACTGATCCATGATTGTTCACCTGTAGTCCGTGTTTTCGTACGTCCTCGACAAGAACGAGGCGATCTTGATATCCTTCGTGATTAATGTTGGCAATGTCTGAAGAATCCTCCATTGAATTGAGGCGAACGTCGTTGCTTTTCTCTTGAGCAATGAGGCCGGATTTGTCACGGGGGCAACATGGGCCGTATATGGAGGAGCGAATACTTGAAAGTCATCTTGTGTTTAGAATGGATACTGTTGTATGGTTGCTGACCAGTGAGTGATCTGACTGGGCTCGCTTCCTTGAGAAGCCAGCAGAATGCAAACCGACACTTCAAGCTCATGTACCCAGCGAGGGAAATTTATATCTAAGTTGGACAAGCATAATATGTGGTTTTAAAGGAAAGATTTGCGTATTTGGATTTAAACATGAAAATTTTTCAATGAGGGAAATCCTCAATGAAACAGCGTTTCTGTGAAATGATTGCCCAAATTGTTTTTGAAAAGGAATGCCAGAGAAAAGGCATTTAACATCAAAATGACCTGTTCGTTTCCCGGCCTCAGATTTATCACCTCAGAGCCCCTAGTGTCTCTCTCTTTTTCCACAGGTCTAGTTGCTGTTACTCTGTATATTCTGGGCTAGCCTTCAAGGCATGGAAATATGATGGTTCGTGTCCCAACACCATCTTCGCTTTCTTTCTTTGCACCAGGCTGCGAATATAATTTCGACTTCGGTGCCAGTCATTGAAATCCCTCGTTAGTGTGCCTGGGTGTATTCCCTGCTCGTAATTCTCCTTCACATGAAATGCATCACCCGTAATCACAACGGAACCCGTCTGTTCAAGCTCAAGCTCCATCGCAATTGAGCCTGTGGTGTGGCCAGGACAGTGATGTAAAGTAACACCTCGGTAAATCTCGAAAGTCTGCCCAGAGAAGGTCTTCCAGTTCAGTCGATCAACAACGAGGTAGTCCTTCACGTAAGTGCCTTGCTCCATCCCTGTTGCACAAGTCCAGAAAGCATTCTTTAGCTCCTCCTCGTGGCACCAAATCTCGACGTCTGCATTGAGAACGAAATTAATACCGAGCTCTCTTTCCCATTGTAACGCAGGGATGGGTAGTCTCTACTGACCTGTACCAAAGAAGTGCTCCAAACCTCCAGCATGATCACAATGCAGATGACTTAGCACAACTGCCTTGACGTCTGTTATATTCCCAGCGCCAGTGGCTTTGATCGCCTCGGGCAAACCGTGTACCGATTTATCCCAGATTCTCGGGCCACATTCTAGTGCCTTTTCACCCCAGCTTTTGATCACATCCTCGCAAGAGCCTGTGTCAAATAGAACAAGTCCCACATGAGGGTGGTACACTAGTGCTGCAATCATAATCAATTCTCGTCGCTCGTGCGGCTGTGGCGGAAGACCGATTGGGAATTGATTGGCACCAGCAAGCACATTTGCCGCATCCAGGTCGAGGATTCCTAGGTTCAAGAGCTGAAAAGGGGGGGGGGGAGTAAGCATTCATCCCACCATCCAGGTGAAGCTGTCCTTAGCTTACCCATAGCTTTGCTCCCGTCGGTAAGGTTGTCGAACAGTGAGACATTGGAACGAGGTTCAAAATGGATGTGCTTTAGTACAAATTTGTCAACTTGCAAAATAACAGCAAATAAATAGCGCAAATATTAGTGGACCCTTTGAGTTACACGTTATTTTGATTTCAGATTGATAAACGCAAATGTGGTGACGTTATTATATTCATATGTTATCAGGTAAAGCTGCGGGACTAAGGGGCCGCACCATACGAGCTCAGTAGTGGGGCTTCGGCGATCTGTTCCCTGCTAGTCCTGAACTGGATAAACTGAACTCCGATGTGGCCATTTATATTATTTAACTCCGCCATTTCAAGGTTCTCAATAGCTGAAAAAAATAACGAATAGCTCCGAACTAGGTAATATTATTTAATTTTATTAATTTTATTTAAATTATTTCATCCTTTTTTTCCGGGTGTGGTGTGGATACATCAGGGTTAGGGCGCAACACCACTCCAGTCGACACAGCCAAACTTTCACCAACTACTGGTTAGCGTTGGTTTTCAGCACGGGCCGTGCTCTCCACATTCGACACACTACAACGCGATCTGTAGTATGTTAGTGCATCACTAAATGCCTTCGGCATATCCGCCAAAGCCTTGGCACACTTGTTCTGAGCACGTCTATCAAACTCGTGCATACTTGTTCTGAGTTCTGGGCACATCTGCCATAGGTCTTGCCCACTTGTTCTGGACACATCTGACAAACTTCTTGCACACTTATTCTGGGCACCTCTCCCAAAACATTTTGCGCACTTGTTCTGGGCACATCCAACAAAGCCCCTGCACATTTGTTCTGGACACATCTGCCAGGGGTAGTTCCCATGGAAGTCATATGGGAAAGACTCTGCCCTATTTGCAATAACTAGGCGTTCTGCAGGTCCTTTCGAATGTCGGCCATATCGCCGTAGCTAGGAAGGGAGGAGAGTTTGTGTGATGCTCGCCGTACTTTGGTAACCGGGATAATCAGTCAATTGCTGTTCACGACACACTAATCGCTAGCTAATCTCTATAATTCAGTCCAATTCAACAAGAACAAACCAATGGTGGAATAAGCCATTCCCCTTAAGTAATACAGAATGACCTTTACTTGCACATATCACACCAACGCTAATTTGCAGGATATCCGAGCTCTAATTGCCATCGCGGCACAACGCAACATGCATTTATACACCAAATGGATGTGAAAACCGTATTCTTAAATGGCAGGCTCGATGAGGAAATATATATGAATCAGCCACCTGGATATATTAATGACCAGGGCATGGTACGCAAGCTCAACCGAAGTCTCTATGGCCTGAAGCAAGCACGCCGGCGCTGGAATAAGGAAATTAGCGGCGCCTTCCAGGCAGAAGGACTCCAGCAGTTAGTTACACGCCGACTGGTGCATATTTAAGAAAGTGATTAGCGACCACGGCATAATTTTCCTTGCTATTTACGTCGACGACATTATCATCGCTGCCGATACCGCAAAATCACTACAGTCTACTGAGCAGAGACTCAGCACACTATTTGAAATGTCCGATATGGGGGAGCTGAACTACTATTTGTGTATTGAAGTGACACAGAACAAGACCACCGGGCAAATCACTTTATCTCAGCGCAGTACATCCACAGTTTGCTTGAAAAAATTCAATATGAGTAGCTCAAATCCTGTGAGCACTCCACAGAATACCAGTGTCCATCTAAGCAAACGCATGTGTCCAACTACCGAGGCAGAACGTACGGCGATGACGAAGGTACCGTACAGAAGCGCAGTTGGTTGTCCGTTATCTGCCGCGATCCATACCTACGACCGGACACGAATAGCGAATATTCGTATTCGTACGAATATTCGTAATTCGAATGCGAATAATTGACGATTTCTTGCTTACGAATGCGAATGCGAATAATATATCTTTATTCGTAATATTCGGAAAATTCGTAAATATTAGGCGCGATAATGGCGTTTGAACGAGCCGACAGGTCCAGAGCTGTCGGAAAGAATTTCGCACTCTCTATCAGTTGATTTTACTGTTGGCGAGAGCCTTCTAACCTTGGAGATCATATTATCTAGGACGCGTCAGAACGCGAAATGATTTGCTGCGTTAGTTAGGACATTCACTAGCGTCCTGGAAAAACTACGAATATTATTCGCACTTCTTATTCATCGTTGGCATTTTATCTATTACGAATGAACATTTTTCTAACGAATTGCGAATACGCATGCGAATAGAGAAATTGTATTCGTGTAACCCGACCGGACGTTACAACTGCGGTCGGAGAAGTCAGTCAGTATCTTGAAAGGGCAAGATCACTGGGAAGCCGTCAAAAATATCTCTCGGTATCTCAGGGGCACATCACATCTTGGATTAGTTTACACCCGTCAAGCCGCTCTACCCTACGTTACACTAGAAGGGTACAGTGATGCCAACTGGGGCCAAGAAGCACGGCATCAGCCGCAGTCTAAGCGGGCCTGTCTTGACGTCATCAGTAGGGGTCTGCCATCGGGTAAGGGTTAGGCGTATACTACCCCGTGAGCTTGTACAAGGTGAGATACTTAAAATATAAGGGTGGAGTTGAAGCTTTTTGGCTCGTCCTTATTATTAAATGGACCTGCAAAATTTGCTTTTATACCGTGATGGCGAGACATGTCGGTCAGTTAGCCATTATTAATCAGTGCCGCCAGAGCCAAGGCAGTTTGTTTGGCCTATTAAGCACAAGGCTCTACGCCAGTGCTAATTTCTTTGAAATTGTTTCTTCACGGCATCCAAAATGAGCGTTTACTACACGAGGACACATCCGTATAACGGGCAAGACCCGTTGCAGCAGTGATCGTCATGGCACGTGCCCAAAATCCTACAGTCACAGCTGTTGTAACCGCACAATCTGCCAACAAAGAGTACAGACAGACACAGACACTGACAAATGCCGTTCCTTTTCTTGTGCTGCAAGAATCCATGACTTCACCAGATGAGCAAGCTTCGTTTCAGCGCGCTCTGAATTTCCTCACTGCCAACGAGCCGGAAAGAAGGCTCGATATGTGCCTCTCATACAGAACCTTCCTAGCCCTCGAAAAGAACACACACGCACTCTATGGCGATGCAAAGTATATGACTACTGATCAAGAAATGTTGTTGCGTATCAGACTAACTAGTAACAGGTATCCGCGTGTTGAATACGATGCCGGTGGCTCAAGAGTCACCATATATACGGCTCCATCAGCACTGCATGGCGCGTCAGCAACAGCCTTACAACAGGGTATCATAAACTCCGTACGGGACATGCTTATTCAGCATCAGAAACAAGAAGTATTCAGATACATTCAGCCAGTCGGAGAGTCTACTTATGACTCCGTCGATGAACAAGGCCGGGGATCAACAAAAACCCCCGATGGCGGGCTTCAGTTTAGCAAAAATGGGCGTAATATATTGGTCCTCATCATTGAGGTTGGGGTATCAGAGGGGTACAGGCACCTGAAGGCTGATATCATGCTTTGGTTGAATGAATTCCAATGCCGTACTGCTATCCTCTTGTGGCAGAACGAGAGACTTAGGTTTAGGTTTCCTATAAACGAAAACAACGTATATTCTGCTACTCAGCGTGCTATGTTCGGCAATGCAATGGAACAGATTCGGCGCGATACTCATCTTGGACCATATCGCTACGACGGGCATAATTAGTTTGGAACGCTACAGACCGCATTTATCGAGGTGTATCAACGAGATTTGCTTACCAAATGCATCTTACCCGGCAAGAAATACGTTAGTTTTCAAATTCATCTAGTAGAAAAGAATTGCCTGTACTGATCTTTTTAAATAGCCAATAGTGCAGCAGGGACGGATTGTTATACAAGGTGAAACTCTCGATTTTGGTGTCACTGTTGGAGACCTATATCCGCCGGATAAAGGGCAAATAGAAGACGTTTGATCTGAACCTGTCGTACTTGAAGTTGGCTATCTGTTGGTCGTCCTGTCGTCCTCAGCCCAAAATACTGCCATGTCGCGATTCCACAGATTTCTCAGGACGAGTTGAGGCTCCGTAGGGTGGACGGGAATAATACCTGTTACGAATAGCTGGAGAGCCAGTAACAATATATTTTAGCGTAGCAATTACCATACTGATCGTACAACACAAAATTATTATTAAAATACATGCAAACTATTATACATCACATCAATTTAACAGCGCCAAACACGCCTGTATCCATCAAAAATGCAGTGTAATAAATTCTAAACGCGACTCTACTTCTTCAACGTCCGTTGCTTCTCCGCATTCTTAACTAACTTCTCCTCCACGAAAAGGCCCTTGCGTCGTCGCACTGCATCCATATACTTCTTCGCGATATTCTCCTTGTCCGCAATCTCACCAAGATCTTCTAGTTCTTCTTCCGTGGTAGGCACCCAGAATGGATCTTCGTCCAGCATTTCAAATCCAGCGAAAATTAGCTGAGGACTCGCCGCACCAGAAGATCGCTTTCGAATATCCTCTGCTAAACCGAACGACTCCACGACTGGGAGAACAGCATGGATGCTGAAAAAAGGAGTACCTTCTTTCATTTCCTCGGATGCAATACGGCCACGACGTTGAGCGATAACGGAGTACACTCGACCTAAAACATCTGTAGGTGCCTGAATCTCGACGCTATACATCGCAAGGAGGATACGAGGAGACCAGTCGAGGAATCCTTGCCGAATTGCGTCACGAGTAGAGGTAATAATCTGGCCGGAGTGACGTGAAACTAAGCCAGCAGCAAAATGTTCCTCATCTACTTGTTGATTACTATTCTCGACGGCGTTATGTACCCCTTCCGTGATTCCTCTCGCAGTCGTATCTGTAATCTCAATATTTTCAATGAACACAGCGACTCCCTGCATAGGCTCAGCACACAACGGCCCAGCAGCGATAGCTAACTGGAATGCTGTAACAATGCTATCTTGAAATGGACTGCGAGCAGAATCCTCAAATTTCGACAACCTAGTTACTTTAGTAAAATCGAACACCAGTAAAAATTGTACATTGAGTACTCACAAATGCTTCGAGAACCCATTCTGAGTCCCGTCGATCAAAACATTGGCTCCGACATGCTGTGGTCCGAATACACAGATTCTGTAATATATTAGCAGCTGGGAAACACCAAAATTGCAAGACTACGTACTTATCGACTACACCGTTCCAGACGTCCTTAGAATATTCGGCGGCAGTAAACGCTTCAGCCAATTTCTCACGGAATTCGTCGAGAGAAAGGAGCTTATCAGAGGTAAGCGCTTCGTATTCATCTTTATTAAACACCATCGCAGAGGTTACATCAGGAGAGCCTCCATTGCTTGGTGCTGTCGCCTCCTCATCCTTCTGTTCGCTACTTTCCAACAGAAGTTCGGAAGCTTCATCATTCTCGTCAGCATCGGTACTGTTAACATGTCGCTTCCTAAGAATATGGATAGCACTGCGATATGTGGTAAGAAATTCGGTGACAGCTGCTGGTAAAGGCCTCACCGATAACCTAATTGAAGTTTGAGAGGCTGCGACGTTCACAATCACGGTTCCACGGGGTAATTCAGAGTTCTTCGGTGGACTCATTTCCGGCGCACGCACTATGGATTCCCGGTATGGAACAATCGGTTTCGAACTCTGAATCTCTATTCGAGCGAATCGCTCACGTAAATCTTTCAAACAACGTTCCAAGTGCAATTCTCCTGCCGTCAGGATGACATGTTCCCCTGTCTCCTGCACAATAATCTGGACACATGGATCTGCTTGATTCAGTAGACGCAGACCTCGCTCCAATTGCGGAAGCTCACTGGGATGTTCCGGTTCCAGAGCAACACGAACGATGGGCGCGGAAGATAGGTTCATACCAGCCAAATTGACTCCGCCAGTCGTTGAGACAAGCGTACCATTCTTTAAAATGGCTCCGTCGAGACCACCAATGCCCACAACATTTCCACAAGGCACAGTATCTAGTGCTAGTAACTCTCGGCCCATCAGAAGGTAGAGATCGGTAATAGTACACTTCGAAATATATTTATCCGGGACCATCGGATTATACTTTGGCCCAAGTACATATAACTCTTGACCAACGGTTAGCGTTCCGCTATATAGTCTAGCAAAACCAATCATCGCTTCCTTCTTGGGTGGCTCCTCAGTCGCCTCAGAAGCTAAATTTAGCTCCCTTAGCATAGCACTGAGTGAGGCACTTGATTGCCCTGCAGTACTGTCAGGAGTTGCGCTACTTTCTCGTTCCATAGCATCTGCTTGAGCCTTATTAGCCGCTTCGCGCGCCTTGCGCACGCGTTCTCGAATGTCATCAGCATCAGTAGTTGTGGGTGTAGCTGTTCGTTTATTTTTTGGTAGCTCTTCCTCCGGGATTGCCACCATTTTTGAGACGAATGCCGAAACCGGTCCTTTGGCATCGCAGTTCAGCATGGCTTCCTTTAGTTCCGGAGAAATGCGATCAGCGCCCGGCGTTGACTCCAAAATAGTTGGAATTCTGTCACGTTGAGCTGTGGTTGGTGGCGGTATCTGATTGATGACAGTCACAAGAACTGAGGTGGACAACGGTAGCCATTGGCTGAACACAGTTGTAAGAAGAGCGCGAGTATCCTTCGACCGTAAATCTCGAGGAAGAACTTTGACATTAAGCGCTTTGACAACCTTATCCATCTTTTCAGAGTCACGGTTGACAACTGTGCATTCATATACAGCCCAAATATTTTCCAACACAAACTGCACAAAAATAGGCTTCAGGTTACGTCCTTTCAGAGTTTTGCTAGTCAAAACCTTTTTCGTCTTCGGATCAAAATAATAGTCTCCCCACAGTACTTTTTCTAAAGCCGCGCGATTCATACTTAGCTTCTTCTCATAGATCACTGCAAACTGCTGAACCGTGAATCCCCAACCGTCAATAGCACTGGCAAAAATCACGTTATTCGCCTCAGGTGCGAAGTAGAGATGCTCGTCGTCCATTTCAACGTAATCTTCTGTAACCTCTTCTTCCATACGTTCACTTGCAAAGAATGAACCCGTAACAGCGTTAACTTTCTCGAGCAACTTCGACATATGCATGTAGGCCTCGTAAGGTGTTAACTTCAGCTCGGTAATGAGACGGTCTATTTTGTTGATGACAAGGACAGGTTTGATATGTTCCAAATATGCTTGCCGTAAGACTGTGACAGTCTGTGAGCAGACACCTTCGACAGCGTCGACGAGGACCAGAGCGCCATCGCAGAGACGAGATGCGGTAGAGACTTCTGAGGAGAAATCAATATGGCCAGGCGAATCTATTAGATTGATCAGGTGCTCTGTCACTTCATTCGTACCTATTCAGATCAGAATCAGACTTAAGAATGATAAAACGTTAAGCATTACAAACCATCGTGGTTATGTTGGAGAATCTTGAAGTAGAGCGAGATCGCGCTGGACTATATTCATGTTAGCGCCAAGGCACTGTCTCCAAAGTATGACAATATTTATTTACCTCCATTGTAATACCACGGATTTGTTCATCTTCTCGCGAGTCAAGATACCGGACCTTACCCGCCATCTTCTGGGAAATAATTCCATTCGACGCCAACAGACAATCTGAGAGAGACGTCTTTCCGTGATCCACATGTGCCATAATACAGATATTTCGCACGCATGACGGCTGTGACTGCAGTTCACGTAGCTTTTCGGGAGATATTGGTGCCATTCTATATACAAGAATCTATCGCCAGTATTTGGTGCAATATCGGATTTTTTGCGCGGGCCACCAATATTGAAAAGAGCAAGAATTTGTAGATGACAGCGGCGTCGGCATGCGCCATTCAATGTCATCGAACATATTTTAGGTAGCCCCGCCACAACTGCACGACTCATCGAAAATATTGGAGGCTTCTGGCTTTCTCCACACCTTCAATAACGACAGCACACTCTTCTCCCATTTGTTACAGGGATACTACATACAGTCGGTTGCAATTTGTTCTAGATCTTACGTTCAATTGCAATGTCGGACCTTCCGCATACTATCTTGCAGATTTTGGACAAGGGTCCGATAGCCGATACTGCTGTCAGTTTCCCAGATGTGGAGACCAACACTATTCAGGGTAGACCTCCAGCGAAGTTTCTGAAATATGTAGTATACCTTGGGCTAATGGTTAATTAGGTGCATTGAGCTCGTTAGCATCCCGTGCAATGGTCGTCTTCAAACCAATTGAGCAAGAATTCTGGACGCTCACTCCTGAAGCCCAGGAGATTGTCGAGAAAGGCAGTCACGAATACCGATTGCTTGATGAAGTCACCAAGAGTTTAGACGGGCTTAAATTGGTAGACGTTCCTGTATGTACACAAAAGTGAGTCAATAGGAGAGCGCAGCGCTGATCAAGTCGTGTAGAAAGTTTTAGGTGCGGCTGGCAAGCTCGGTCAATTACGGGCCTTCAAGAACGGATGGGTCAAGAAGGACGGGGATAAACTTGTGTCAAATGTAAGAATGGTCTTCGTTATTAGTTCGGATGGTAATTAATTGGTTGCAGGTTTCCGAGAAGCCAGTTGACACTACCGCAAATGACCTCAAGATTGTCAATGAGACTGGCACTCTTGCTGATGCTAGAGAACTTGTAGAGCTACGGAAACGAAAGCTCATTAATAAGGTGTAAGGACAAATTTGCCAAAAGACTTTGATTATCTCTAACCGTGTGTGCAGAAAGAAATTGTCATACACAGTTGACAAGGGACCAGAGTTTGCTCTGGAAATCAAGAAGCTTGAAACGGATCTTACTCCTGAGATGATTCAGAGGTACATACACCCTCGCAAGGACGGTGCACAGAATTTTATCTAATGCATGTCACAGTGGATCGTGGAGAACTGCCACGTTCAAACCCTACAACTTTGACGCTGAGGGCGCTCCCACTTTGTCCGGAGCTTTGCATCCATTGAACAAAGTCCGTGAAGAGTTTCGACAGATTTTCTTCGCAATGGGTTTCACGGAGATGCCGACAAATCAGTACGTTGAGTCCGGATTCTGGAATTTCGATACTCTTTTCGTGCCGCAACAGCATCCCGCGCGTGATCTGCAGGACACTTTCTACATCAAAGACCCGATTGAGGCTGACGAACCTGAAGATAAGGTGTATTGGGAGAACATTCACAAGGTTCATGAGGATGGTGCGTTCGGATCCATCGGCTACAGATACCCGTGGAGTGCGAAAGAATCGCTTAGATTAGTCCTTCGTACCCACACCACCGCTGTCTCCTCCCGTGTCCTTCACAAGCTCGCACAAGACCCCAAACCAGCCCGCTTCTTCTCAATTGACCGTGTCTTCCGAAATGAGGCTGTCGACGCCACACATCTTGCCGAATTCCACCAGATTGAGGGCGTCATTGCCGACTACGACCTTACTCTCGGCGACTTGATTGGTTTCATGGACCGTTTCTTCAAGCGAATGGGTGTCAACAAACTTCGCTTCAAGCCAGCCTATAACCCCTACACAGAACCGTCGATGGAGATCTTTGCTTGGCACGCTGGATTAAACAAGTGGATTGAGATTGGTAACTCCGGCATGTTCCGACCTGAGATGTTGGAATCCATGGGCCTACCGAAAGGTCTCCGAGTGCATGGTTTCGGTCTCAGTCTGGAGCGTCCGACCATGATTAAGTATAAGCTGACGAACATTAGAGACTTGGTTGGGCACAAGGTTAATCTTGACTTTGTCGAAAGCAACCCAGCTGTTAGATTGGACGAAGACCTTGTTTAGATCATGATATAGATAAACATGGTAGAAGTAGATGAGATAAACGCTTTTTTGCTTTCTTTGTAGAATATTGAATATAAAAACGTGAGCACTGAATAATCGAGCTGACAGTGTCGCAACAAAAGCAGTAGTAAGGCCGAGGCTTCCAAAGTGAAAAGTCACCTTATCTCTTATATTTACAAACCAGAGCACCATCATATTAGCCGATTTCCGAAATCATACACTATAATAATATATCTAAACAACAGACTTCACTTCAAAGAATCTCTTCAAATAGTAAACCTGGAAAATGCCGGTGCCGGCAACGACACCCAACTGGAACAAACTCCACCACTTGACACGCGAATTCGTGGACTCCGCCGTATTACGATGCATACGTTCTCTGAGCAGCAAGTACTGAAGTTCGTCCTTGACCTGATCGACGACGGTTGACAGACTCTTGATCTCCTTCTCTAACGGATCGGCTTCGGTTTCTGACGCGTCGATATAGACGACACCGTGGACGTTGAATCCGACCTCACGCGACACGAAGCCGGAGGCTTCGTTCGAGAAACAGTAGATATAGCGGCCAGAGAGCCGAGCAGTAAATGTGAACTCTCCATGAGAAACATCTTTCTCGGCTTTCAAGACGGCATTTCGTGGGTCGTTAACCTACTGGGGTTAATTATCCAGGCACAATGCAAAACCACATCCTCACAACCGACTGCGTCCCATCAAAATAGACATACCCAAAAATCGATCCCCAAATTTCCACTGCTGCCTTGTCCTTCTTGGTCGCTAACCTGGTAGGTAACGGTCATCTGATCACTCTGTCGTAGGTCCTCAAAGAAACATTCGCGTCCGGCAGCGCCTAGCCGGACATTATGTGCCACTGCCACATGCAGAACGCTCAGCAGAACTGCAAATGCGTTTAATAGCGAGAGTATCCTATTCATCGATGTATTTACTTGTGATGGTAGATCCCAATTGCGAATTTATTGATTGCACTTGCGACTATGTTGTAACGTGTTGCAACTTGCATTCAAGATCAAAGAGTAAGTTACAACACGAGCAGAGGAACGAAACCCATGGAAATCACTGTCTATGTATTACCGCACAACAAAATCCAAGACCCACAACTTCGCGTGCGTGCGGCGTAACGCCGCACCTCCCAGGGGGCGGTGGTGTGAAAATATGAATCTAGCTCAAAGTACAATTGCAATAGCTTCTTTCGTCATTGATATTTTGCGTCCCGGAAACTCGCAGTGAGTTAAAGATAACCTGAAAATTTTAGGACATCTGCGAAGAAGGAATGCCAATTGCGGCGCTCTATCTTCCGCGGTGTGAATATATACAGACATATGAGAGCACAGCTTCTCGAAGCTGTGCGTTGTTACTTGTGACCCATGGCAGGGCGTTCACCACCAGACCTTTTTGTTGTATTTCTTGCTTACTTTGTGGGTCTGGTCAGCCGCCTAATACAAGTAAGTCATGTGCATTCCTGACGGCTAAATTGGATAACCCTAACCTTCTCGTGCTATAGGTGCGGTGTGAAATAAGAGTATCCTAGATCACGGTATTAGTACCCACGAGGATCACAAAATTTAGAGCGGAACCAAAATGGATGGCAGAGATTCTTGATATGTCCAAGGTCCGATCGACACTTAGAGGCAACCGCGGAGCCACATGGTTTCACAATCCCACACTTCGCGGGCCAAGTGAAATCATGCTTAAGCAGTCGACATACGGTAAAGGCTTAAGGCGCATTTCATAATTCTCCGGAGCAGCTTTGAGCTAAGGAGTGAAAGTGTAGAAGAAATATGTTGTCGAATACTTATTTCTAACTAATTTAGATATACAGTAAAATCCTACAAATTGAAAACAATATAACTCAAAATATATTTAGCACTACTCCAAACCTGCCCGCCCTCAAGATGACCATACCCGCCACGCTCGTACTGCACATCCACAAGCGATCAATAGCAAAACAGTCTAAAAAAAATACCAAGTGACAATTACCGAAAACTGCACAAGAAGCAACTCTACATCTTCTCACCGGAGCGAACATAATAGTCAACGTCCTCCCACTCCTCATAAAAGCCCTGGAATAGTTTAACGCCAAGTGCGACATCCCTGCTACCCGTGCACGCGCGGATAGAGTGCATGGCCAATTGAGGGATACCCATATCAATTGATCTGCAGCCCATAGAAGATGAGAGCATGGGTCCAACGGTACCGCCCGATCGCGAGTCGTTTCGAATCTGAAAATACTGGAGGGTGTTGTTAGTCCGTCGGGCGACTTCCTCGAGGAAGGCTAAGGATTCGGCATCCGTAGTCATGTGGCCGTTTGGATCACATGAAACAGTGACGCCGACGTTCAGTCGAGGCATATGGTACTGCATGTACGCGTTCATAAAATTGGGATTCACGGCGTGGATAACATCGGCAGACACCAGGAACGAGTTGGCGAAGGTTTGCTGCATCGTGGCTCCGTTGCCTAGAGCGTCGACGACACGGGTCAAACTTCCCTCAAGAAGACCACCACGAGCACCCTGTCGCAGCAAGCTGCCAATCTCTTCGTTATCAAAGAGAGCGACGACGTTGATGCTGTTGCCGGTAACGGCATACTCCTCACAGGAATTGAGTAAACCGTTGACGGCCGCGAAAGCGCAGATTTTGTCATCAATACGTGGGCAGAATAAGAAATCCTGCTCAAGACCACCGACAGTACCCTTCTGCGTATCAAAAAGCTCAAGATCGAAGTTCAATAATGATTTCACTAAGCCGCGTCAGTCTCGTGAGTCACATGTACAAAAGCAATTTCAAAATACCTGGGACCCCTAATTCCTTGGCGATGACTCTCAACAGACGGATATTGTGTCGTCCAGCGAGCGGTGCACCAACTTCGTCCGGCCGCAGTTCGTTCTCTGCCGGATCATTAGGCTCAAGGGCAATAATCGGTGTAGTGTTAGTCTCGGGATTGAAAGGTCCATTAGCAGCAGCACCAAAATGGGGAGCTAGAGTCGGGATACGGGCTACGGGGTATGGTAAATGAATGAGCTTCGTCTGAATAATCCCACTATTCTCATCCTTGACAACGACACGGCCACCGAGGCCGAGGTCACGATCCCACCAAGTCCTTCGGAAGTTAGCAATACTGTAATTCCCTGTAGCTGTTAAAAAGGTTGTACTTACATTGACATGGCACCAGCATATGGAGCAGTTCCCAGCTGAGTATATCCTTCAACAACGGGTTTCTTCGAGATGGGTTTAACCTTGGCCGTCAAAGCATCGATATGGCACGCAACCATGCCCGCGCCATTTCCGCCAGTGTAGTGCGCGCCGATGACGAACGCAACAAGCGACGACCCGTTACGGGTAGTGAAATACTTGCCACCCTTGGTAAGCTTGTTCTTCCATGACACACGCTCGGATATGTATGTGAATCCAGCCTTGGTAAGTTCCTCCGCGAAGTACTCGGCGGCGTGGTAAGTCGTCGGGTTTTCGTATATGAAGTCGATGAACGCCTGCGTATACGGATCGACTACCTTCGTCTTCGGCACAGACCGCGTCACGCGCTCACTGTGAATAAAGTGGTCGGAGGCTGGAGGAGGCGTGACGTTCACATTGCTCGCAAAGAAATCGCGAGCAGACGCCTGGTCTTGCTGGCTGAAGGCCGGGATATGAGCCGCGGGGTCGACTAAGTTGTTCACTTCCACCGAAGCAGGAGTTGTCTGGGGATAGACTGAGGTCGGCACACGCATGATTGTAACCGGCTATTTACCAATAAAATGTGCTTGTGCGATATGTCGGATTGGGGCGAACTTATCCGGGGATGCACTAATATAGAGCACAGTCTCAACGGCGGCCTCGGGAATAGCGTTTGGATGTGGAACATGGATACTGCGTTATGATAAGCGCGTGCACTAAACGTTCGGAGGTTTATGCACGGGTTCCTAACCCTGTTCGCGCTGAATTTAGGCGTGTATTAATAGCATCATCTACGTACTATTAGAATATAACTGAATGTAGCTACATCTGCACGATATATCACATATGCCGAGCAGTAATAGCTCTGAGTGATAAGATCATGATTTATGTGTTAATCAATTATAAAAAGCACCCAGCAATATCGAGCAGAGCAAGCAACCATAATATTTGACTACATAACTATATGAAATTTATAGTCAAATAAATATGGACAATAGAAGGAAATAGCAAAGCAATAATTATACACCATTTTAAACGCACAAAAATGCAGCAATCATTAATAAAATTTATAGACAGATGCAGAGTCACTATGACCTCTCTTCCACCTCCATGATCTCGAGGCGTTCCTCTCCTCCTTGTTGTAACTCTTCTGCTTTTCGTTTCTTCGTTTCAGTGCCGTCTGGAGCAATGGCTATGGCCCCTACAGTTACGGCCGGCGTGGTGGGGCCGAAAAATTTTGGAGTAATTGGAGTATTTCCTTGGACCGGCGCCGCTTCATTCGCCACGTCCATTTCAAATGCGTCTGAAGATAGCGGCACGCTATCATCCCTCCATAAATGCTGCGGTCTCATGAGCTTTTTCGACGCAAAATATAATCCACAGGGATTACATAACCACATAGCTTCCATCTTATTATTGACGGTCATCGCACGAATCTTGCGCCACGTAGAAGTCTTGATATCGCCACAGTTCTCGCAATATCGAGGGACTTTCCCTGCAGCCAAGTCTTGAATGAGTGACTCGTGAATCCGCTCTTTAATCTTCGCCGACACTCGTGACTTTGCTTTCGTCACAGTCTCGGACTCTGACCTGTCGATCTTGTGGGCCGGACTCCGGGACCGCGAACCCTCCTTTTCTGCAACAGTAGGCGACGTGATTGGTGACGTCTTTTGCGTCGGCTCCTCGTCAAACCCATCTGAAGCGCTCGTACTCGATGAAGAATTTGACTTTGACCGCGAAATCTGTAGCCGATGCTGAGCATTATGCGTTTCCATGACGAGAGCTTCAATAACGTGAGCCTCAATCGCATCCGTCATATCCGCATCTGTAGAGATTCCAACTTCGCTAGTATTCGCATTCAAATCGCCGGCCGAAGATTCCTCGTTCTCAGACTCGAATCTATAGAATTCCTTCACAAAGTCGTTTGCCAGCGAAATCGCAGTGTCATTGTTTGCCGTGCTTAGAAACACGTCTGGATCATCTAGACTGAGTGTCGCGTTCATCAGTTCGTCGAATGAGGCAGTTATAGGCGATGTTGGTGCCGTAGTGCCTGTGTTCTGACCGTGCGAAGAAGCGGTTTTGATGTCAAAGTCTACCGTCCACGCTTTTGGGATCGGACCGTCGAGTAATGGCGATAATCTATCGTTTGCGCCAGGAGCTGGCGGGGAAGATGCGAGTTGTGGCGATTCCAAGTATGGCGAATTTGTCGAACATAGTGATGACGGCGGGGAGAATATTGATGGTGTAGGTGCGGTCGTGGCACGTACTAGCGCCTGTCGCTGCGGTAACAAATTTGGATTCCTCGACGGCTGGGTATGTGACTCCGCTCCCGACAAGTAACGTGGCCCATTTGACCGTGAAGTATGATGTTGGTTCTGTGATTGTTGAGGTTGCTGTGTATGACTGTCATTCTCGTCGTCAATAACAGATGTAATAGCGTCTGACACGGCTGCAGGTGTCGCGCGTGCAGACTGTGTCCGCGGTTTCCGTGGTCGTGCACTGGAAGATCGTGGTTTCCGGGCTGGTACATTTGCAGCTGTGTTCGCATTATTCGCGATATTAAGTGACGAAGACGCCAAATCGTCAAGCGGCTGCCGCGATTTCTATTACTGTTAGTCTGTTTGCTACAAACAATAATGGAGAGAGTAGGGCATACCTTTGCCGTGCTGTTACTCGGTCTTGGACGTGCCCGCTTTGGCCCAGCGTTACCACTGTCACTGAGTATCTCACTCGGCAAATTCGCCGGTAGCCCCAAAAACGCATCGAAATCGGTCTTATCGCGGACTACCGTATTCGACGGAGTATTCCCGTCAGACGACGCGCAAGTTGCGTACGCGGGTGCCGTGAGAAGTTGCATTGCTTGTGGATTCGAAGCAATGAAGTTCGACCATACTGACGGGTCGAACGAACCAGGTAAGACTTTTGAGAGGCGGACATAGAGCTGCATAGATCGCATATACCGCATTTGCGAGACACCTGGGACCTTTTAACGCGTTAGTCAGCCAAACTCGGGGTCTAAACAATATAAATCGTCGAAAAATAGAGCGTACCGGTGACAATCGCAGCTTGATTTCCAGAGTCTCGCGCACGCCACCACCAAACACGGCCAACAAATTCGCACAGACGCGTCCGCACACCATTTGCTGCAGTCCCTCACCGCCACCTGTCATTTTCGCACCGACAGTCTCGCCTTCCGCACACTCCGGCGCCGACAACGCCCACGACAGCAGTCCGTGTCCGACGAGCGGCGCGCCGCGCTCGGAGTAGTCGACTGTGTAAACCGCGTAATCTGATTCCGGATCCGACACTAATTCCGGGGACGCGGATGCGACGGCGGAAAGACATGACCGCAGATTGATGACGCCTAGTAGATTGTGTGAAGATGAAGCTGTGGAGGAGGATGGTGAGGATGGTGGACAGTGGACGACGTGGACTGAGTACATTGATGACGCGCGCGCGAGACAAGTCGTTCGTTGCGCGTTGTCGAAAGTGTAGAGCACCTTGACTGCAAGATTGTTAGCACGTAAGGTAGACTGAGAGGTGGGAGTACGTACGGCGCATCTGCCGAGTGGCCGGCAGCGACTCTGTCGACGAGAGCGCGTCTAGCGACATCTCGAACGTGACCGAATAGAGGCTCCACAAGCTTCGTGAAAAGCAGGAAGTAAAGATAGAAAACGAAGAATCCAATACAATTGGACTGTGAGCGTGTGTAGAAGCAAGCGACTGCAGACGTGGATATGTAAACAAAGCAGGGCTTCAAAATCGCAATGTAAAGTCGTGACAGGACCGAGCGGTGGTGGACCCTAGACGCGTTAGCTGGAATTTGCGTCCTCAGCCGCAAACGAACAAACCAAAACTTTCGCGTGTCGCGTTGGACACGCACCGTGGGTTAGGTCAAGGACTCTTGTTTCTGCGTGCTGTAAAGTACCGAGATGGAGCGCTGCACGGTAGATCTGGGAATACGAGATGAATTTGAGCGCGGGATCAATCGATTGCTACATTGATTTATACAGACTCTGACAGACTGACTTATCAGAACCAGCATACTTCTCACTGATAATCGACCAGTACAAGATTTATCGCCGATATCAAGTAGATTGCTAACATTGCGCGCTCCTTATCCTGTTTCGCTTCCGTCATTTACAAAAGTAGCCATCGCTTATATATCATGGCGTAAGTTTATTCGCACCATCTCCTTCACATATCCAGTGACACTTTACTCACAGTATATCTAGCGAATATCTCAACCGCCCCCGTTCAGAGCTAACCGAGCTCGAGCTTGCGAAACTCGAAGAATTCGAATTCTCAAACGGTCCGCTGTCGGTCCTGCAAGCCGCGGTAAATAACCGTTCGCAAGTCCTGATTTCATGCCGGAATAACAAGAAGCTGCTTGCGCGAGTGAAGGCATTTGATCGGCATTCTAACATGGTTCTTGAGAATGTTAAGGAGGTGAGTTGATGTTTTGGTGGTGGAGTTGGAGTTGATACTAATAGGGTGTAGATTTGGACTGACATACCGCGTACATCGAAGGGGAAGAAAGGACGGCCTGTTGATAAGAGCAGGTTTATTAGTAAGATGTTTCTGCGTGGAGATTCAGTCGTTCTCGTCCTGCGCAGTGCTGCTTAAACGTCAGTTTAAAGTTGAACGGAAGGATGTGGATGATGGCGAAGAAGATTATGTAGATTATGGATATAGCATTTAAAATGGTGAAACGATGTGGTCTGTATAATATGCTCTTTCTATTTTGTGTAATATGAACTCGCGGATGAATATATTACGATTAAATGACATCAGATGCAACCGAGATATAGTCCCTGAGCCACTCAGTCTTCATAACTAAAAGCTGTCGCGAACAAGCGGAATATCGTGACATTTCATAGACGACGCAACAGCTACTGCTCTTTCGTATTGCCAAGCAGCATAAATAAATAATGTTAGAAGATATATCATGCCATCGCAACAAATGATGTTGATTCGCTTACATAGTTGCGCATGTGCCGTTGATATTAATATTAATTACAATTTTATATGCAACCGAACGCCTGGAAAATTTTTCACCGGTTAGTACTAAAGGCTTGCATTTGTTTCAAATTTTAGGAACTGGATGCAGATGCTCTCGCATCGATCATGCTGCAAAAAGCCTCACGCTCCACTCGATATCGTGAAACTTATGGAGCCCACCGACAACTACCGATCGTCCCCCATCTCGCCGCACAACGTCTCGCCATCATATTATCTTCTATATATTTTCCTGATATTCGCTGTCCTATACATCTCCACAGAGAATTTTGATTTCAGCATTTTTCAACTCCGGCAATGTCGACGTTGCTGTACCTAAAAATGCTGTTCGCCGGCACTGGCATCGTGGGTCTTGGGGTCGTCCTGTACAAAAACACCGTCCCCACAGAAGAAGAAGTTGTGGCCGTAAGTCCTGTCTCCTCACTTATACCATTCCCCTCGTCCCCCAATTTTCAAATTTTCTTTTTTATTAAATCTCCTTGGGTCGCCGGTAAAGCTGACACTGTCTCGGTCAAATAGAAATTCTCGCCCGAAGTGCGCCAAAAATACTACCAAGAAAAAGCTTTCCGCGACGCGTCTGAACACGACAACAAGCTCTACGAACTCATACAGTCAAATGCGCAGTCGTCCCGTCCGGCGTGGATGCTCTCGGATACTGTCGAGCCTGCATGTGTGATCCGGGAACGCGATCGCGCGAGGTGGAGTGCGGCGGCGCTGAATAAGGCGCAGATGGCGGCGCAGAATAAGATGATTGACGAACGGGAACGGTTGCGGAAGATGGAGAAGGACGAGGAAAAGAGCAAGGGGAAGTGGTTTCAAATCTGGTGAACAATGAATGGGCCCGGGAATGAATGAAAACGGATCGGAGTTATGGTTTCCAACTTTTGTTTGATAATATAATGATTATGAATATCATTTTGATACACCATGAGATTACGCAACTGACTAAACGAACGTAGCAAATTCAAAAAACACAAATTGTCCCCATCAAAATTACAGTTTGGCCGATTTACTGTTGATCTTTGTGATGTCGTCATACAACAACGTCGTCAAGAAATCGGCATAGTCCTCACCAGTTATTTGTGTGCTGAAATGCTGCGCCGCCTGTCGGAACTTATTGCCCTTCGGCGCAGACTTCTCCAACTTTGCGGTTTCCTCTTCCAAGATCCGGAGCGCGTACTCCTTGGAGACTTTGATTCCCTCGGCAGTAGTGACCTGGTGCCTGACCCACTGCCAGAGCTGTGACCGGGACACCTCGGCCGTAGCGGCGTCTTCCATAAGGTAGTTGATAGGAACGCATCCGATGCCTCTGACCCAGGCCTCCATGTATCCGAGACCGATGTCCAAATTCTTCCGGATGCCGTCTTCGGTGACGCTTCCCTGGACTTTTGAATTCAACAGATCCGCCCCGGTCACAACCACTTCCTCTGTTCGCTTAAACAGCTGGTTCGGCGTCGGCATATACTTGTTGAAGACTTCCGAAGCAATCGCCGCAAGCGCGGGGTGCGCGACCCAGGTGCCATCGTGGCCGGCATTGACTTCACGAAGCTTATCCTTGTACACGTTCTCCATGGCGGCTTTGTTCGCCGCAGCATCGGTCTTGATGGGGATTTGCGCCGCCATACCGCCCATAGCGTGCACGCCGCGCTTATGACAGGTCTTGATCAACAACTTGACATATGATTCCATGAACGGCGAGGTCATCGTGACCGCGGACCGGTCGGGCAACAGGAACGCGGGATTATGCCTGAACTTCTTGATGAAACTGAAGATATAATCCCACCGACCGCAGTTTAGTCCCGAGGAATGCTCACGAAGCTCATAAATAATCTCCTCCATCTCGAACGCGGCCAAAATAGTCTCAATCAGGACCGTCCCCCGGATAGTTCCGCGTGGCATGGCGATCATATCCTGCGAGAGTTTAAAAATATCGTTCCAAAGTCGCGCTTCAAGATGCGACTCCATCTTTGGCAGGTAAAAGTACGGTCCGGACCCGCGCTTGACGAGCTCGTGTGCGTTGTGGAAAAAGTACAGACCGAAATCGAAGATCGAGCCGGAGATGGGCTCGCCGTCGACGACGAAGTGCTTTTCTTCCAAATGCCACCCGCGCGGTCTGACGATGAGCGTTGGCAATAGGCGGTCGGTGCGAAGTTTGTATGCCTTGCCGCCGGCCACAGTGAAGTCGACTTGCCTGCGA
Organism: Lipomyces kockii; assembly: GCA_030568215.1. Classification (NCBI taxonomy): domain Eukaryota; kingdom Fungi; phylum Ascomycota; class Lipomycetes; order Lipomycetales; family Lipomycetaceae; genus Lipomyces; species Lipomyces kockii. The sequence goes on along the minus strand of JAJLTN010000675.1, from coordinate 22,073 downwards.
ACGGCGTCATATAGATTGGCTTGTCCGGACACGAGATTTTCCCATGTCGGCGCGGTCGCGTCCTCGAAATCGGCCATGTATGTCCAAACATCGGAGTTGAGCGCGTTGATTACCATCTTGCGATCCGTCGGGCCCGTGATTTCGACCCGGCGGTCGACGAGGCCGGGCGCTGGTGGCGCGCCTTGCCATGTGGGATCGTCGCGGATGAACTTGGTCTCGGGCAAAAATGTGGGCAGGATGCCGGCATCTATGGCGGCCTGACGGGCGACGCGGCGAGCAAGCAGTGTCTTGCGGGTTGTGTTAAAAGTCCGGTGAAGCAGGACAAGGAACGCGATGGCGTCGGGCGTGAGGATGGTCTTGTAGGACTCCTCGATGCTACCGAGGATCTCAACGGCAGACACTAGAGAAGCGGTATCGGACATCGTGATAGTTGCTGAAGTAGTGGGGGGGAGGAGAGGAATCGAGTGACGAGACTGAGTGGGAAGTAGAGATAGAACGGGAAGACAATACGTATATGTATGTCTAGTGATTCCCCGCGACCCGCGGTCCCTCAAGACTCTTGCGGGGCGGTCCAAACGTCTTCCCTCGGCAGGTTGTCGGCGCAAGCCACAACTGTCGGGTCAAGTAATGTGCTGTTACCCTGCCCTTACATTCGCACTTATGCTGTATTACCCGGCCTCCAGTATCCGGGTCCATTCATGCCCGAATCTATGGGTCCGGCTCTTGGGCCCCGGCAAGCCCCTGGAAACCACGCGGATACCCGAATGAGTACTGGCGAATTCCGGACGGGTCTCCGCATTCGCAACATTGCCACACTGTCGCAAATGCGAGCGCCATAATTGATGTTGTATGTGCACATAAGAGCAGTACTAAAAGTCTTTGGGTCCGGTCCCGCTCGCTGGAAGGGCACGCGTTCATATGCGGGGAAAAGTGAGAAGCGGTCCATTCGGCCCGGAGCCGTGTCCTCCTAGATACTGGCAACGCCGCAGCGCCATCGCTGCTTTCCAGAAGCTCGTGATAGACTAGCACTCGACGTTTATTCCGCATGCGCTCAGCTGTTGTGGTAGTTAGGGTTCTAATTTGTCCCATATACAACGTGACTACGAACCCCAGGTAAAATGTCAGCAGTGACGTGGGCTCAGACACGCGCACGCGGATGAATGGATCGGAATCCTACTAATTACCACATGCTCAGTGTCATGCGCAGGATCAGTCCGGTAATTATACGGAACGGACGGGAATTATAACAATGAATCGGAAGATTCATTGTGGGCACATTGATCGGAGCAGCATATTATTATCTGGTATCGACGTCAACGCCAAAAACGTTCATTATATACCTCCTCCATACAAGTCGATCCATCATCGGGCCATTATGCAGTATTATGTATTATCGTAACATTATACTCTTTCATAAAATAAACGCACGCACGTCTATAGTAAAGAAAACACGTCTCAAAAACCTCGCACCGCAACAAACACACTACTCTCGACTGACATCGCGACCAAACATTTTGACCTTCAACCAATCCATGATAACTAGCAGCTTATTTCGCGTGCTAAAGCACATCGACACATACGCCGACCGCCAAAACAAATACGTCAACTGGCCAGACGATGTCAAGTTATTACCGTCACCAAACGTCAAATCAGCAATCGCCTTGTCGGAACCAATGTACGCGAGCGAGCCCTGGTGGGTGTACTGAAACGGCATCAGGCGTTTCGACCGACGCAGAGTCTTCGCCTTGGCCTCGATTTCGGCGGCAATAGCCTTCTTGTCGTCGATGGACGCGGTAGCGTGGCCCAGTTCTTCGAGATGGGATATGTCCTCCTCGAGAGCCTGGGTCTTGGCCATCGTGTTGAAAAGACGGGCGAGGTACTGGCCCTGCTGTGTAGCAACCTGTGCGGTGGGAGCGTACTTCGTGGCAGCGCAGTCGCCCAGTGCCCAGATGCCTTCCGTGCCGTTCACGACAAGGTAGTCATTGACCTCGAGACCGCGACGGGCTTTCGCCTGCGCGGGGATCTTGGTCATCAAGTCGCGGACAACAGACCGCGGCGCGTTACCAGTCGCCCAGACGAGGAGACCGTAAGGCATCTCGATCATCTCCTTGGTACCGTCGGCCTTGGTGACCTCCGCGAAGATAGTCTTCTCCGTAACCTTCTTGACCATGGTCTTGGTGTGGATATTAATCTTCTCGTCCTTGAAAGTCTTCTCGGTGTAATTAATCAGTTGCTTAGAGAACATAGGCAAAACGTTAGGCAAAGCCTCGACGAGCGAGACATGGAAGTCGTCCGAAATTTCGGGAACCCACTTGCGCAGGTCTTCCTCGAAAAAATCCTGGAGTTCGCCAGCGAACTCGACACCGGTAGGACCGCCACCGACGACCACCATGTGCAGCAAGCGCTTGCGCTCGTCCTCAGTCTGGTCCTTAAACGTCGCAGTCTCGATACAGTCCATAATTCGGGTGCGAATCTTTTGCGCGTCATGGATTTCCTTCAAGAAGCACGCGTTCTCTTGGACACCAGGGATGCCGAAGGTAGTGTTTTGCGCGCCGACGCCAATGACGAGGTAATCGAACGGGAGCGAGGTCTCGGCTATATCACCCTTGATCTCAGAATTGTCGCGAAGAGTCAAGACACGATTAACCGGATCAATTTGAGTGCACTCGGCTTCGTAGAACGTGACAGCGGTCGTCTTGTGGCGGAGGATGTTGCGGAGAGGCTCCATGATGGACCGGTGCTCGATCGTGCCAGTCGTGCATGCCGGCAACAGAGGGGTGAACAAAAAGAAGTTTCGAGGCGAGATCACGACAACGTTGTAGTTTTCGGTGTCAATTTTCTTGAGCAGAGAAACGGAGCCCCATCCAGAGCCTATTGATTGTCAGTATGAATTGCATGAGTGTATGCGACGAAGATGCATGCGAGATGGTTAAACGAGAACAAGCACACAATTTGCGGCTGCTAACAAAAAGCGCAAAAAAACTTTTTTGCGCAAAATAGCCCAACTAATTTCGAAGCAATTGGATGCAAATAAGTAGAATAAACCTACCAAGGATGACGAGAGTCTTTTTCGATGGGTCGGGGGGGTGCTGGTCGACAGGGTGACGGTCCTCGTAGATGCCGTATGCGAGGTAGCCCAAGCCAATCAAAGCGGAACCGTACGTCAAGCGCCAAAAGAACTTGCCGACTTGCGCGAGACGGCTCTTCTTGGGCGCCGCGGGCGCCGCGGGAGGGATGGGTGCAACAGGCTTAGTCTCAGTTGCATAAGACCGGCTTGGTGCAACGAGACGGAGACAGGAAACTGCACTCGCTTGCCGAGGGGCGTACCAGCGCGCGAAATGGGCCAGCGTGACGGACTGGACGGGGGCGCGTGTGCGAGCAGACCTGAGGACTGAGGCCATTGTTGACAGCGGACAATGGGCAGTCACGTCTGGAGATGCTGATGGAGAGGCAGCGGGATAGAGGCAAAGAGTGCAAGAGCAGGAGTTGATGGCGAAGGACAGGGAGATAAAAGGCGAGATGCGGCGGCGGCGGTGGCTGCGACAATTTTGTGAGTAGTGAACCGAAGGGCCGGTTCGGGTTCGACGGTATAATTTGTTGCAGTAGTTTCGCATAACTTGCAACTCTACGGTCTGTGCCGGTTCGCTACACCTTTAAAGCCGTCTTGCCGGGCCAATGGGCGACCTCAGTTTCGTTCTTCCCCTACCTGCCGTCTGCCCGTGCAGGCTGGGGTCCTTGTGGAATCTAATCCGGTCTTCGGTCTAGCGGTCTCTTCACATCGTACTCCTATTAGAAGCTCAATCTAGTATCGGCGCAGTAGCTAAGTATTGTATGCTTATTTTCTGCAAGATGCAAGATGCATAAAACCGAGCCGTTGTTAGTGCCATGCCTCCGCTCGCATCTTCGGCTCCACAAAGGCAGCTGTCAACTCTCCCGGCTACATACTCCTACGTCGCTGCCGTTATATAGAGAATTGTCCACTTGTTTGTCTAAACTCGTTAGTCGCCGCATCTCCTCGATTGCTTCAAGCCAGTGGGTATCGCGATTGCAATGCACTTCTGCCGCAAATGTGACGTCTCTCCTCCGATATAGCCTATTTAGGAATTCTCTCCTCCCAACCGGAATTGACGACGGCTTCATGAACCCTGCTTTCTGCTGTGCGTTTTCTTCTCCGCTTTCGGCGACCTCGCTCAAGCCAGTCGTTCTGCCCGTTAGGGCTGCGTCGAATGCGGTATGCGCCTATTATTCTGACCCTATCCGCCATTCGCCATACGCCATCCGCCATCCGCCATCTTGTCGAATAAATCCGCCTTGTATCCACCTTGATAAAGATTCTTTGTTCGCCACACCAAGATTTGACCACGTGTTTACGTTAATACAACTCTTTCACCTTAATAAATAATAAAAATAGTCCGGTGTCAGGATTACATAGACTATGTACTTCACAAGGTGCCGGTATCGACGATTGCTATCTGCTGTGGATGTTCAACTCCGGCCGAGATCTGCTTGCAATACGACGACATTCCATGAAGGGAGAAACTACGAGGATGCTAATGCTCATCGACGATGTCTATAAACAATAGTGCGATGTGAATGTTAGCTTTCTTCAGAGGAATTTAATCATCAGTTTTTCAAATCTCAGATATGAATCTCCAAGTTTATATAGCGAACTAGAATACCATTCGAACAATGCAGTACAATGTAATTCCTGTGAACCATTCGGCCTGCAGGACCTGGTTTTAAATACTCCACGCTTAACTATCATCTCGATCTTTCCTAATTAGGAAATTATTCGATTATCCTTGGGACCTGACGGATATTTATTCGATATCCGCATCCGCCTAATTAAAACGTGGCGGGTTGCAGTGTTTCAACTTGTGCTTGACCGACTTTCCATAAGGCACTATTCAAGACTGATAAAATTCTCCAGCATCTCTACAAGCTGGAAAGAAGAACACACAAGGAATATGGAAACAGTAACATTCCCTTCATACCTGACCCGTGTACGCACACTTGTTTATGGGGATTCCAAGTGTTCACAAGATCAAAAAAGTCTAGATAGCGGTCTATCTCTGCTCTTGGAAGACTTCCATGAGCACTGGCGATTTGAGGGATCGTTTCAACTTACCCAACTGGACCGACGCCTTTTTGAGGGACCACACGAATCACTGACAAAAGGGGGTGCACGCAAGAAGAAGCTTTCTTGGAACTCCTTAATCAGAGAACGTTCCAAGTTTGAGATATTGACGGAGCTTGATGGTGACAGCAACACAGTTACCCAACCATCAAAGAGGCAACAACGGGATAGGACCATCATTCTACCCGGTAGAAATCTAGAAGATACGCGTGGTGGTACTATACCATGGATATATCAATTGTACATGTGGACAAATCGATTGGTATTCATCAAATAAACGGAGGATCTGCACCAGTTATTGTGGGTTGGCAAGATGTGGATTCATGACGTCGGATGAATTGTATAAGCTGAATTGTGTGGACTGTGGAGATTAAAAACCGTTTGAGGGTGTTGTTCTGCTAAGAGAGATATTGTATGGCATCAATCTTAGTATGATCCGGATTTGCTTTTGATTATTTCATTATTTGATTTACAAAATTTCACCTTTCTACATTGGAAACTGAAATCGTGTCCTTGATTTTCTTGACATGTAACGGATAGGGACAGCTTTGGCGTTACAATCTATCAAATGTTACCAAAAAACTGGGAATGTCGCACTTACCGGTTTGAATCAATTTGCTCTTCAGCTATGAAATGACCCATATGCCATATTCTCAGCAATACCATCTCATAAATTAGCCTTCCTAACCTCCTCTAACTCCTCCTCCCCCCATCCCGCCTTCCTCAAAATCCCCAAAACACACTCCGTCTTCCCCTTGCAATAAACATTCACATCCTCTATTCCCGCGTCCACCAACTTCCGTTTCACATTCCCATACTCAACTCTCAACGCCTCATCCGCCAACAACATTCTCTTCAAATCCATCACATTCCTCAAAGCTGTACTACCCTCCAACACTACATACGTATTCTTCCTCATGTCGCCTTGAACCCCAGCTCTAGGACCGGCACCAGCGACTTGGCTTTTGGAAAATCCAGGTTCGCCCATCGCATACCGATGAGGAATTCCCATCTCCCCACAATCTGTGTATCCAGCGGCTACCAATGATTGACGAGCAGAAAACAGGTTTGAAGATGTGACGACGATATTTATGTCAAGCACGGGTTTAGCGATGAGACCGGGAACGGAGGTGCTCCCTACGTGCTCGATGGATACGATAGGAACATCCTTGAGAATTTCTTCAAGCGCGGATTTAGTGTTATTGAATTCGATGATCCAAGCGGGGTTGTGAGGTTGGATGATGATGGGCATAGTTGTATGGTCTTGTGAGGACGGCTATTAATTGAGATCTTAGTGAAATGGTGAAGAACTATGAAAACGCATGTCCTGGAGATATGTTAGGATGAGGTAGTAATCTTTTTAATCTTAATCTGACCTTACCCTCGACGATCGAGCGCGCACGTCTTAAAACGGCCGACAAAATGTGTGTGCGGCCCGACGGCGAAAATCAAAGTTTTGCATGTCCAAAAGAAAACATTAGGGAGAGCATTTGCGATCATGTGCCTGAAGCTTAGACCTTTCTCCATAGGCATCGGTGCCAGAGCAGGAACTTTCTCCATCTCCCTTTCTATCTCAGATTCTCAGTATGCCTAGCCCGATTTTAGGCGTGACTGTCCTGCGGTGGCGGCTGATTTGGGTAAGTTGTAAACGAGAGCCTGGTTTTCGCGGCGAGAATGAAGAGCATCCCATAATTCATGGTGTCCAGCTCCTAGGTCATAATAACGCAATCGACTTGCGTACTGTAAAATTATTATTGCTAGTAGTGTAAATGTAGTTCTTTGTTCCAGTATCTGGAGCGAATGGGCAATAGGTCAATCACGCCGAGGGTGCTGTTGTCCTCCAGACGCCTGGTCCTGTTGGGTTTTGATTGCTTGCACAATTATGTTATGCTGTTGAATTGCGCTCAATCTGGTGGACCATGTGCAATGATATGTGAACTGTAGAATATCCATTGAGAGTCGATATTTGAGCGTGCTGCTTTGTTGGCGATTGTCGAATCTGCCGCTGATATCTAACAAGTCGTCTGTTTACATCATCTCTATTGCACAGACAGTTCGATAGTATGAAGATATCACAAAAAAACTCATTACTAGATTTTGGGTATCTTCCGTTACAAAGTTTAATGTGCCTAAGGGACACAAGAGGACATTCGTTAGCAAGTATATTACGCCCGCGATTTAAGTAGCCTTCGAAAGCTACCTCGCTTGCTGGGACACGATCACGCCGCCTGGTGGCCCCCAGTCGGACGACGACGCAAAATTCGCTTCGACGTAAGTACAAAACAGTTGAATCGCGCTTCTGCAGTGCTTTGTGCTGCAGATGCAAGAAAGTGGTCGACGAATTTAGTAGCAATCTCGATCGGTACTCCGAGAATACTGTCAATCTCTGACACATCCGGGAAAAAGTCCCCCATGGTGAGACCTAACTTCAGATCCTCACCATCTACCACCAAGGTTCCATTCTCGACTACCATCTATTAAATTGATTACTAAAGGTAATATTTCGACGCACATTTTATTGCTACTCACATGCTCCTTATTTTTGATGGCTCCGGTGCTTGCATCCCTTTTGAATACTTCAATGAACGCCTTCGTAAGTGGTCCAAACCAAGAATGGTCTCTGTAGCCATATGGTCCAAAGGGATGGTTATTCCGAGCCTGCTGCATTGCCTCGTCAAACGCAGAGTGCTCAGTGACCGAATATTTATCGACCCCCCTGGGATACCCAAACCTGGGATTCTCATTGAGCCAGAAGAGGATACATGTAGGACACTGGAATTCGTTCAACCACAGCTCAATATCGCGCTTCAGTGCTCGATACCCTTCAGAGACCCTGCCTCGATGATGAGGGTCAATGCTCTGCGATGACCGTTGTCAAAAAGGAGGCCGGCGTGGGGCGTTTTTGTTGATCCCGTACCTTGGTCATTCGCGGACTCTTCAGTTGTCTCTCCCACGCTGAGAATGTAACGCATTAACTCTTTTTTGTTATGTTGAATGAGTATATCTCGAACGCTATCCCTGATGGCCTCCTGTAGATTTACTGCCGATCGACTATGCAGAGCTGTAGGAAAGGTGTAAATTGTGACTCTGGAGTCGCTCGCGGCATATTCAACTCGCGGATATCTGCAAGCATGTTAGTCAGTCCACAACAAGAGATTTCTTGGTCATTGATATACTTTACGTCGCCATACAGCACCTGTGCCTTCTTTTCAAGGGCTCTGAAGTTGTCGTATGAGAGTTGTATATCAAGCCGCTTCTCAGGTTCGTTATCTCTGAGGAATTTCAATGCGCGCTGATAAGAAGGTTGCTCGTCATCCGCGCGAGCCATTTTGTAGACGGATTTTTGCAGCGCAATACGAGATACCGCACTTGTCGGGGTTTGTGTCTGTCCTTTATATTCCTCCTGTCAGATTGTGCAATCACGGCTCTTGTTGCTGGAGAACTTCGGGCACGTGCCACGGTGATCGCTGCTACAACAGGAGATCTTGCCCGTGTTGCGGATGTGTCCTCCCCGTAAACGCTCATATTATAATATGTTGGAGAACACGGTTATCGAAATTTGAATGGGGTGGAGGGTGTGGTTGCTGAGCGAATGGTAATCAATGTATTTTTACAACGGGAGGAACCTGCGGTCAGTATTTACATAGCCATTGCGTTACTCGTGTAACCTGGCACGTCTTCTTAAACGGGCGTCTACGTCAACACGACTTGAAATTTTGGCGGTATGAGCCAGTGCGGCTGGTTGCAAGTGGGAAAGCCGACAGGAATGTCCCCTCGAGAACTGCGGAAGCAAGCACAGGTCAAGTACTGCTGGCGTGGACTATTTGCAGTACATAAAACTTGTGCAAGCAGTTAGCACATTTGTTGAGTCATTATACACGTCTATCCTATTGTGACAATCGTGCTCGAGCTCGATAAGAGTCTGGGCCAACTATGGCGTTAATTTGCTCAAGAGACTGGATTTCAGTTTTCCGTACCAGTCGTAACAGTAATCTGACAGTAAAGTGCCCAGTTTTGGATGCGAAGGCATCGTGTTGTCCGAGGTGGTGGAATTTTCATGACAGAATATGTTCAACAAGGAACAATTACAAGGTAGACAGATAATCTAGGGAGCGAGTGGTTGGCTGTCACACTCAATTCAGCCACGGCAGAATTGCGAGCCAATATCAACGAGAACAAAGGTTCATGATTTCACATACTTACATGAAATAGCCCAGATCCGGCAGAAATCCCAACCATCATCCATCCAGTCATCCCTTCTCATTTACTTTCTCAAATTTAGCCTTGGCGGTATCCTCTTTATATAATTCGGTATATCAGCCAGTCCGACCGACCGTAAGACTTTGACGCGCACGACGTCAAGCAATATGATGTAAATTACTTAGAATAAGAGTTCCCCAATTTTTATTTACTCATGAAAATAATACACAAATGCACACCTATTAACAAACGCTGCTCTTTTTTCATTTGTAATTTAACGGTTCTACATTTAGTTAGTTCCAAATGTTCACCATACCATACAAGAATCAATAATGATATGGAAAGAAGTAGAACGAACCTTGACGAAACCGATATCCTTGGAGTATTCTCGGAAGCACTGTCTGCAAATGTTGAGGCCGTATTTGCGGATCAAACCAGCCTGATGAGCGCACACACGGCTATACACGTCGTCAGCATCAATTTTTATTCCTCGGTGTTCATCCAACCACAAGTCATTCCAACATGATGCATAGCAAATTGCCTTTCGTCCATTTTCAATCTGTGATAACACGAGCCGAACGATCCACAAAATAAATAAAATGCATACCATTGACGGGAGCCCTTGCCGTACTTTCGGGGGTGCGAGTACCAAACGTCCTCGTGAGCCATGTTGAATTAAGTCGTTTTTCGTAAAAGGGAGTAATTATATTCCTATTGCCCATTAGTAGCCATCCCTTTCAACCGCTCCCAAATCAATCCAACTGTATTCATCACTATTTTTAGAATTATATAATACATACCGATAGAGTCAATGACTGATGCCCAGGAATATAACGTAACTGTGGAAGACAAGCGGTAACAAGAAGTGCAATAATCGTCCAAACTTCCGCGATCTCTGAATTCGTCGTAGCGACCACCTTCAGCTGCACAGTCGCCGTACGCCTTTGCCGGCTGTGTGGTGTCTGTGTGGTGTCTGTGTGGCACGTAGGTTGTGAAAAAGCAGTCACAACCATCACTAGACATACTAAGCCTAGGGCTATTTTTACTAAATCCTGATAGAGTTCAAAGTATCCTTGAACTTTATTAGCCCCTGACTATGGTTGCAATTTGGGCGTTCTAAACAAACCGCCGGCGCTGCTCGCTCATATCGATCAAACATCACCTATTGGATCTGCACCACCCATGTGATATGCATCATTGCAGACCATAGAAGAAATGCCGCCACGCGACTCAAGTCGGTCCCATATTCACCTCAATCTACCACGATCTGCCCTTTTCTTCGAAGACTGGGTCTCGACCCACCTCCCCGACGAAGAAATCGTCATTCCCCCCGAATTCCAACCAATCAACCCTGAAGACGAAGATGACGTAGTTCCAGACCAACATGCAGCCTTCGGCATTCTGCTCTCACAACTACGAAGGTACAGACCAGCAGCATACACGACCGCGTTACACGGCGGGTCGATTTCCGCTGCGTCGGCTGCAAGTGCTGCCGCTGCCATTGCAACCGCCAGCCCCGGAACGCTTCCGATGTCGTTTTTGAACGCATCGGCGTGGAAGGATTTGGACTTGCAGGAGCTCATGCATCGGATCCCAGATGATGCGGGCGAGGTGCCACAAGGGGCACTGTTGCGCACCACGCCGTTTGGGAGAATAAGTTCCGTTGCGGAGTTTTATAGAGATCGAAGGGAGGATGGAGGTGGTGTTCGTGCTGGGAGGGTGCAGAGGCGGGTACTTTATATGCAGGATGAGATGCAGGAGAGTCAGGATGAAGTCGCAGATGATGAACCGCGCGTGCAGAGGTATCCCAGACATGCGAGGAGTCATGCAGGGGAATTTCTGGAGGAGGAGGAGGAGGAGGAGGGAGTAAATCCGAGAGCTCAAAGACGTATTACCGGGAGGGCACCAAGATGAAGTACCCGTATTCTTGTACTTGTACATTTGGCATTACTGGCGTTACTGGTGTTGGTCGCGGTTTATGTATATTATTCTATATATTCACCATATAATTAAAATAATGAATAAAGGAATCCTTATGCGCCATCCCATATATACGATGTTCCATACTACCGTCTGCTTTTAGACACAACCCCACCAACTACCCCGATGCTACCCGCAATGCTCGCACACAGCAACGTCCACCCGTCGACACTAATCCCCAAGCTCGAAGCAATCACTATTATCGCCGGGAACCACGGCGCAGTAATGTTCACGGCCGGTAACACACTACGTTGAAGTGTAGCTCTTACTTGTTGTGGTTTGCGTGCACCGGCGACGACCGACATTGTTATTATATGTGCAACGTCAAGGAGGGGCGTTAGTAACAATGCAGCGAAATATAATCGCAACTTCCGGAACCGCGAAGTCGGTGGTGCAAGTCGATCCACTAACGCCAGAATATCTACTCTTCCGTCAGAATCCATCTTCGCACCAACAGCCACATACATACAGTGAAGCAGCGGCCCAGCAACAAAGAATCCGTATGCCGCAAGCTTTGCAACCTTGTCTTTACTGAATGGGACTTTATTCCATTTCGACGGTGTTAGTGAGCTTGATTTCTTAGCTTGGTATGAGAGGAGTTCGGCTACGTATGATGAGATGATTTCGCTTGATCCACTTATTAATGAAACTGTCACTGCCTTGACACTATATTTCCCGGTTAGTACTTCATGAATCTTGCCCGAAGTAGGAGTCAGATAGCATACAGGAGCGGATGTGCGTGGAAATAATGTATGTAAAGTGACAACACAGAGCCGGCCGGGATCCTCGGTGACAACTGATTCGAAAGCGACATTTTGGGCCACAAGCTGTTTGGTCTGCCCGATGTCCCCAAAGTGTTCAGTATATCGTAACAATTTATAAAACTGGCAATAAATCGTCTGGAATCTCGTTCAGATTGTAACAAGTTAAGGTGCTTGGCATGTGATCGGCTCCCACGAGGGCAGTGAGCCTATTGTGCGCGGTTTTACATTAATGGCTTATATGGTATAATGCCATCTATTTTATAAACGCAAAGCATGCGCTCTTGCGCATTTGCGCAGGGATGTGGCACACCTTTCGAGAACAGCCAAATTATTCAACATTCACTCTGTCCTCCCCCATAAATACCGACTCATCATCACCATCCATTGACGCGTCGATTAATACATAAATATGGCGGCAGAGAAGCGATTCTACTTATTAGGATACAACGTCTCGTACTCACTCTCACCAACTATCCACAACGCAGCCTTCGCGTTCGCCGGACTTCCTTACCACTACTCTCTCCACGACGTCCAAAACCTCGACAAAGATGAGATCTCCGCGGTGCTAGCGGACCCGATGTTTGGCGGAGCATCGGTCACCGTGCCACATAAGCTTGCGATTATGTCGTTTCTAAACTGCATTTCCAACGCCGCGAAGAAGGTGGGAGCGGTTAATACGGTTGTTGGGACAGATGTTGACGGGAAGAGGGAGTTGACAGGCGAGAATACAGATTGGTCGGGCATCAAACAGTGTATCGAGGATCGGTTGTCCGATCCCTCGAGGCCGTTGTCCAGTGGCTTGGTTATCGGCGCCGGCGGCGCAGCTCGCGCAGCGGTATACGCTCTAGCCGAGTTGAATGTCAAAATAATCTACATCTACAACCGCTCCAAGTCAAAAGCAGAGCAGATTGCAGAAGAGTTCAAGGATAAATCAAAGATTATTGTCGTCGACAGCTATAACGTCGCGTCGTGGCCGGAACAGGATTCGTTGCCTTTGGGTGTGATTATTGGCAATATTCCTGGAGATGTGATTATGGAAGAAGATATCCCCCTGTCGTTGTTTGGGAAGGAGGGAGGTGTTTTGGTCGAGATGGCGTATAAGCCTGATGTTACGCCGTTGATGAAGGTGTCTGAGAGAGCTGGTGGGTGGAAGGTTGTTCGCGGAACGGATGTTTTGCTAGAGCAGGGATATGCGCAATTTAAGCTGTGGACAGGTATAGATGCGCCAAAGGACATTATGAGAAAAGCATTGACTGAGGAGGTTGCGAGACGGAATGCAGATAGCAAGTAGATTCGGCGGAGGGTATCATTATGTAAATATTGCATTGTATTATAATACAAAAGTTTTGGGCCGATGTAGATGGATGTGTCATAGGTCTTGATATCTGCAGTTTTTTTTTGACTCCGGGGCTTTTTGCATACTGAAACCACTATCATTGAAATGCAGCCAAACCGTATGGCTTGATAATTTAAATTCTCCAATTGGTGCTTAACGTGACCTTGTGAGAACGGGGCTTGCAAAGTTGACTTCAAATAGCATTTCTTGAAAGTCTTGTCGTAAGCCTACATCTAGATTGCCCAGAAAGTACTTTACCGACCCATTTATCCAAATCATTGACGTATACAGCTGTTCCATCATGAATGGCGGAAGAATTGACGGCTGTCGTTAAATGTGATATGTAATTCCAGATGATGCATATGTTGGCCATTTTTAAAATAAGAATATATGCCATACTTGTGTCATTTTTGCAGCTCGCCAGCCTCCAGAGCATCTATTGGACTTAAGCTCTTGTAGTATCGCTGCCGCGAGGTTGCACGTATCTTCTTGCTTTCGGAAGTATGAAGTATTGTGACAACGGGTACTTGTACCGCGCATTGCTTACAGCTCTTGATTCTTTTCTGTTTGATGACTTCCACGCGACTTGCAACTAGCCATATCCCTTTGCTTGGAGAGATCCGTCATTGAATAACCAAGTCGTCGCGCAAGTGCATCTCCCGAGTTAATCGTCTTCGGGCAAGCCGCAAATACCCTATCCCGCAGAAGCAATCGTGTCTTACATGAATGACATCATTATAGTTTAAAACCTAACCCCGCCCTAAACCGCCCCGGGAACTATTCTGAGGCTATAAAATATTTTGGGACTAGCTTAGAAGGTGCATCACAAACTTGGTCCTCCTGTCCCAGCGGTCACCCGTCATGTTTGTACTTAGGTCCAAAGTCGAATAACTCTCGCAAGCCGAGATCGAGACGAACACTCCATACCAGCCTTTCCATACTGACCGACGCTCTCCAAGTGGTATTGGGCACTGACGATGGAGACCTGTTGTCAACCCCTTCAACGAGTCAGTGGGTCTTTGGAGATGACATCCCTACTCAGAAGCTTCACGTGCGGCTCTTCAACACAGCGACGATGAGGAGGCAGCGGGCCAAATATCTGGCGGAGGGGAAATGGAGAATCTGATTAGCCTGGGAATGGTGTCGGCCAAAATGAAAGAAGTCGTGATCACCACGAGACGCAAGAAGAAGCATTCTGACCGAGCATCCGGCTCTTCCATTTTTTTGAGGATGACTGTGATGTCTGGGATTTTGGTAGAGACCGAGTTTGAACGACCACGTCATGAAATCGTATGCAAAAAGGTTGTGTCACCTGGCTTAGCGGAAAAGTCCGTAGGAATGACTCAACCCTGAAACGTCAGTCACGCGTTCGCTTCAGGGATCAACGCTGAAACCTGAACTCACATCTACAGCCGAGAATATCCTAGTTCTTTTTTACGAAATTGCATACGGGCGCTTACAGATCGGACAGATGAACAAATAAAATCACTCACAAAACTATGAGGACGAACGGGGGGTGAATACGAACCAGACCGATTTCTTCGGCGGTTACTTGCCGACAAGCAACCATATGAACGTCAGCAATGGTGCGACTGTAAACATTGTCGATCGTCAGACTTAAAGAGTGTCGAGATAACAAAAATGGTAGTCTCCCTTTTTTGGAAACCTTTCCACATGCACATGCATGGACTATAGAACTGTTTGTTGGGTTGCTACGGAGTTGGGATATCACATTTGACATTTGACACACAATCTTTCATCGCGGAACCTCGTGTTCCGATGGCTTGGAGTTGAGGTATATCATTCATTTGCACAGAATATCGGGTTTGCATTACTATTCAACATAGCATCGGGATAGCACTATGCTTTCAGAATCTCCAACGATGATGGGAGATGGCGAATCTTGCCTGCAATAACTTTTGAGATCAATACCCTAGACGTGGGTGGCTTTTTTTGTTTTTGTTGGACCTCTCCAATCATGATAGAATATCACAAAGAAAAAGGCAGAAAGGAGAAAATGACCAAAAAAAATTTGGCTGCTTCTTGATGTATCCTGGATGCTGCAAATAGAGATTTACATTAACACTTCCTAATATCATCCAAATATAGTCTTCAAGTAGTTAACTTGTCAAGATCGGATGGGAACAACGGATCCCGTCTCATCTTCCCACCACTTCCTGAATTCAATCAACCTCCTCGTCCGCTCCCGGGCCATCGCCCGCCCCGTCTCCGTCTTCATCATACCTTCGAGCTTCTCCAACTTGTCGCCAAAATGCTCGATCGACTGATTCATCTCCCACGGCTCCCCCAGTCTGATTTTGGGCCCTTGCGCGCCCAGATAGGTGAACGTGCGCGCTATGCCCACCGCGCCGATGGCGTCTAGCCGATCGGCATCTTGCACGATGGCGAGCTCAGCGTAGCCCTCCTTGGCGATGAGACTGCGCACTCGCGCCGGATCCTTGATCTCGTTCGAGTACGACACGTTGGAGACGATGGTCTGCACGCGTTCCGCGAGTCGCGGATCCACGCCCCTGGCCGCCAGCACATCGTGGACCATCCTTTTCGGGTCGACGCTACCCGCGGTGACGGCGGCCGGGAGGTATTTCCTGTCCCCAATGTCGTGCAGGATCGCCGCCAGCGTGACCACAATCTGGTCGTAAGGCGTCTCCGGGTGCAGGGCTTGCTCGGCCTTGAGGATCTGCTGGGCCAGCCCGACGACGCGGTGGACGTGTGCGGGGTTGTGCGAGGGATCGTGGCCCGACATGCACTCGGTCATGTACGCGGTCATGGCCTCGATCAGGACGTTGTCATGATGATCGTTGTCAGCATTTGTGACGGCCATTATTCCCAATAACAAATGATTTGGTGAGGTGACTAAAATTTGGTGCTCGCTTGCACATAGTAACTTTAACTTTACATAGTTATATGAAACTCTTTTTATGTGGGAATCTCCCTAGCATTGTACCCTCACACTTTTAGAACTTAATTAATTCGAAGTAAAAAGATCCAAGATAAGCATAAGTTAGGTCAATCCCGACCACGAGAAACGAGCGGAATATTTGTAGGCGGATCTTTTCCTGTTGCAGGTAATGCCTTTACGTAATTCTTAGCATGGCTGCCCAAACATTGAACTTGTGATAGAATCGCTTTCTTCATAGTCACTACCCACAACATAACATTTCACTTTCAACGCGAATTTTATACATAACTGAGGCCGCTCTAACAGCAGAATCTTACTGCAGAACCTAGCCGCCTCCGCCTGCCGAACGCTGACCAGTCGCGACAAAGCAGAGGACCTCAGGTTCTTTCCCGCGTATCGCTCACCCTTCGTGCTTCGGCAGTTTGCTCGCACCCATCTCGAAGATAAAACCAACATGGGCACACGCAGCCTCATCTGCGTCTTCTACAACGGTCACTTCATTATAGCACAGTACTCTCAATGGGACGGCTATCCAGAATACAAAGGTCAAGGCCTGAAGATATTGAACTTCCTCCTGAACTCAGCCAATATCGAGCACCTCAAGAATGGCCTCCAGCACATCATACCTCTAAGTCACGAAAATCTCCAGCAACTCAAGGTAGAAGGATCCTATCCTTCTCTCTCGCGTGATACTGGTGCCGGGATTCTCGAGATCGTTGCTCAGGCCACAGCAGAGAAGCGTGTACCTATTGAGCTAGACCTGGAGTTTGCCAATGATTCGAATTGCGAATGGGCTTACGTGGTTGACCTTGATGATTGCGCATTTGAAGTGTACGAGGGAGCCGAGAGCAAGAGCAAAAACCCTAGCAACCGATTCGTCAAAATTGGAGATGCGAGCGACAGAGTCCCAACCCTTGTCAAGAGCTTCTCTTTCACCGATCTTCCGACTACGGAAAGCGAGTTTATCACGACTTTGAACATGGAATTTGATAGAGCTGAGGAGCGAATGAGAGCGGCCTACAAAAAGGCAAAACGCAAAAGATCTTTAGCAGATAATTTGAGCCATTTGCGGGTTTCTCAGCCCTCAATTGAACACCGTGATACCGCGGACCGAAGGGTTGAACGTGGAACTCAAAAAATGCGTGCAGCTTCACGAAGAGAATGAATTTCTCCATTTTTTAAAGCGGAAATTGCAAATGGCATTCGTCCCTCTTGTTCAGTAGAATTCCTTGGATTTCTATTGCGAATTAGTAGCATATTGACGCGTTGAAAATATAGAATCAAAAATAGAAGACGCTTTTCGGAGCAAGTGGCCAGGTGGGTGGTGTGGCCAGCTCGGTGGTTGATTACGTTAGAACTTAGCCTTACGATATGTCAGCGAGGAATCGCTTGTCAAATGGATATTGGACCTAGCTAAGCGCGGATTACCTCCCCGGCCTTCTCTGGTACGACATATGGCTAACCATCTTCTATCTCAACGCGGCACTCAACAGGTTGGTGAGAACTGGGTATATAGGCTTGTCAATCGTCGTCGAGAGCTCAAATCACGATTCTCGCGGAGATACAACTACGAGCGTGCAGATATCAAGATAATCCGTGAGCATTTTGATCGCGTACGAGAGACTATACTAGACTATGGTATCCTACCTGAAGATATCTACAACTTTGATGAGACTGGCTCTGCAATGGGTCTCTGTGCAACAGCAAAGGTTATCACAGGTAGTGACCGGGCTCCACCTTCATATATTACCTTCAAAGCAAAGTCTTATATCCAAGAGGGCTGGTTTGATACTCTTCCAGATGATTGGAGACTTGATATAAGCGATAATGGATGGACAACAGAGGAATTGGTATGAAGTGGCTCACGAAGCTCTTAATTCCTATAACCAATGCTCGTACATCAGGACGCTATCGGATGCTTATTCTTGATGGCCATGGAAGTCATCTTATACCTCAATTTGATCGAACCTGCACTGAGAATCATATTATCCCAGTCTGCATGCCACCTCGCTCGTCACATCTCTTACAACCTCTTGATGCTAGTTGCTTTGCTGTACTAAAACGGCAACATGGGCAGCTAGTCGAGCAACGAGTGCGGCTTGGTTTCAACTTCATTGATAAGCATGACTTTCTTACAGCCTTTCCTACAGCTCGTACGATGGCATATAAGGCTGAGAATATTCGGAATGGTTTTGCAGCAACAGGCCTAGTTCCATTTGGTCCTGATCGTGTATATCAACAACTTAATATTCAACTCCATACCCCTACACCACTTGGAAGTCGATCTGGCAATTCACAATCATCGTCATCCTGTTTTCAAACACCTTATAATCCTCGTCAAATACGGCATGAGGCAACTGCAATAAAAGCTCTTTTTGGACAGCATTTGGCTATTCCTACTAGTCCAATCAATCGGAGACTTGATCGGATATCACAAAGGCTTGTGAAAATGCGATGATTGATTTGACTATTGTGCAGAAGGAAGTCCATGATCTACGCGCTGCAAATGAGAAAGAGAAGCAAAACCGTCGACGATCTACTTGCTCGGATAACTCACGAAGGAGGCCTTACTAGACAGGACGCTCAAGATCTTATCCAAAATCAGAATCAACCATCTCAACCTGTCGCCAATGACCCTCCCCCGCAGTCTCAGCGCCCGGCATCACCACTACGCGTACGCGCGCAATTTCGATGCAGTGACTGCAATATTCTTGGGCATAGGAGGAATCAATGTGCTAATCGTGTTAGTAATTAAATTTTTTTTTTGGATATATTTGCTATTGGGTAGAAAATTGAGCCTCTAAATCAAAATAGAAGACGCGTTCCGGAGCAAGTGGCCAGGTGGGTGGTGTGGCCAGCTTGGTGGTTGATTATGTTACCAGAACAGCCAGTGTCTATGACATAGCATCTGGTGACCCACCAGAAAATTGTCCCTCCAAGGCAGTTTGTCCAGTACTCCAATTCGGGCACACGGCACCCTAGCTTGGCAATCTGTATCCCTCCAGACTATTAGGAATCCAAAACCGTCCCATGTTCTCTTCTGGACTTTTGTATATTCTATTTAAACGGAAAGCGGGGGTCAAACGGAAAGCGGGGGGAAAAACGAAAATCGAAATCTCTATAGGAATCAAGGAGGTAAACAAGCACCGAGCGGCTATCGGTAAGGAAACAAAACCAACGATGAGGCACAATCCTTCAATCTTCATATCTCAGCTCTTGGCTGCCAACTCACTAAGTAGCGTGGCCCGGTCCGATTGCGGGAGCTCGAGAAATACGTCGTAGACCCTCCTGCCTTTGGCATCCCTGACAGCACCAAGCCTGTTCCCGGCCATAGCACCGGTGACGGCACCAAGTACATTGGAAAAGTAAGGAAGAATTCCTCAGGCGCCGAAAAAAGGCGCCGGTGTAGAAATGATCAAAATGAGCTGGCTGGGGATCTTTGTGGCTCTGCTGCTCAGCAATTCAGATCAAATATGGTATGTACATCTCGGGTGAATTGTTAAATTTTTTTTGTTGGCGGTAGAATTAATCGCACTAGCTCAAATCAGGCTAAGACTTGTTATATTCGTATCTGTCTGTCTAAATCTATCTCAACGAGTGTAATTGAAGCCCTTGTATAGCTTCAGAATCAACTAATGAGTGTCTTCTGCCTACCGTTGCCTATATAAATTCCAAATTGGGTAAGCGTGAAGCTTCTCACCTTCGTGTCGAAGTCGCGTCGAATACGAGGCCGGGATTCAAATCAAATCAATACAACGCTTGCAGCACCCTAACCTTGATGCTATATTTACACTGGATCGCTGTTTTGAGTTTGATGAACGACTAACCCCAGGGGATAAGATTACGTTTTCTAGAATAATTTCAGGCAAGCATATACGCTGCGTTGTTGCTGTAGGCATTTGGATGTATGAGTTTCGGAGTGATGATTGGATATCATAGGATGGTTGGGCACACGTCCGTATGCAAGCATTATTTGATTGACAGGTGACAGGCCGCGGAGAATTTACTCATGATATTGTATGATAGCTACGTCGACCCTGGATCTCTGTTCCGGAGCGGAAGATGCCATTTTTATGGCTTGCTTGCAGTTTTCTGCTCGTAGCCCAGCCAGCCCAGCCCAGCCAGCCAAGGCACTCTGACAGGTCATGAGAACGGCCACAACCCCCGGTTTTATATTTTTATCAACTCGTGGCCAAGCACGCTCAGGGGCTTGGTCTGGCAAGGGGATACGCGCGACCAAACTTGGCCCGTCAATGCAACCCTAACCACTCTATTGCAGCCCGAACCCTGGATCTTCTTCGCTTGTGTACATTGTTGTCTGAGCGCGCGAGTCCCTTTCTTTACTCGGGTGTCGCTCATGAGTTAGTTGCTCCTCTCGCTCCTTGTCCTTGTGCCCGTCTTCTTGACCACACAACACAATCATGGCCTATCCGCCTCCATCACGACCTGAGCAGCGCCAGCAGCCCTCCGACGACTATCTCTACGGCACAGCCCCTGGCTCAGCTGGTCCATATCCCGACAGTCGCCCCGCCCAGCTACCCCGAAGGCATCCGCAACAGTCTCCGTATCCTCCCGGTCCACAACGCGGTCCTCCACCACCGTCCCACAATTATAACTATCCTCAGCAATACTACGGTGCACCTGGCCCGTACAGGCGCGGTCCTCCTCGCGTCCCGCAAGCACCCCACGGCGACAGCCTCGCGGGTGGTCCGCCGCGTCGCTTTCCAGTGCCGAACAACGCATTGCGCCAGCGCCAGCGCGACCGAGCTGACCATTTCGACGACGACGACGGCGGCGGCGGCGAAGGTGGCAACGGCGACGACGTGGTGGTTGACGACTACTCTTCTATGATCAGTGACGACCTCGGCGCTTATGACTCGCGCTTCCCACGCGGTGCAGGCGGTGCTTTATCTCAGCTGAAAATGCAGCAACAACGACCGCCCCGACGACCGGGCGGTGTGCCGCAGCGACCGCCGCCACAACAGTATCAGCAGCAATATAGAGGCGACATGGAATACATGAACGGTGGCATACAGAGAATGGACATCAGCGGCGGTGGTGGTGGTGGTCCGCCGCCGCGTCGCGGCCCGCCAATGCGCCAGGCCCTTCAGCCGCAATATCAGGAGGAAGATGACTACTATTACCGTAATGGCCAGGGATATGCACCAGCTCCACTGCCTCCTCCACATGCGCGGGGCAGAGGTATGCCGAGATCAGCATCGGGGCCAGTTACTGTGCACCCTCCACCACAGTTGCCTTTGCAGGGCAGACGACGCGGAAGCGATAGCCCTATATATACTGCCGCTCCCGTTCGGGGTTCTGAATATTCGAGAGCGTATGAAGATGTGCAGTATAGTGCGGAGTCAAGTCCTTCAGATCAGGCTCCACAGCAACAGCCCCGGCAGGAAATGCCGACAACAATGGATATTGCATCCACACCGTCGCCCTCGCAATCAGCTGTTCCGGCGAATGCACAGCAAGGTGGAACTGAGACCGAAACTGTGGACGACGTTCTTGATATGTATATGGACGATATTCCTGCCAAAACCGATGACGCTCCGGATCGGTCTCCTACAAACGAAAGTCCCCAAACGGCGCCAGATTTATCTGAAGAAGAGCCCGCCCGCCCCTCCAACTCATCTAACTCTTCGTCCGAATCCTCAGAACCACGTACTGCGTCACCATATCTGCCCGCTCAGTCTACACGCCAGGCACGCCCAACTCAGCCGATGCAGT
>JAJLTN010000674.1:0-10567 GCA_030568215.1 Lipomyces kockii | reverse complement strand
AGGCAATCTAATTAACATATTATTTTAATTTCAGTTGGTGAACGCAAATATTGGTGACGTTATTATGTTTTTAAAGGTTGCTGGGTACAGTTGCGGGACTAACCTGGATGCACCATACCAACTGGCCGAGTGGGCATCAACTAACACAACCCCCTGACATCCGCACTTTCTCCTCACGCGGATATTGCGACTCCAATGGTCCCTTTCCCAGAAATTGTCGCAATTGACCATCTTTATCAAGAGTTACTGATAGCAGTGAAATCCAGACCGTATGTATTTTGATATTCTCAATTTTCTAGTATGTTGCTGCAGCCTCTACGGACACATCACTGAAGCATCAAAATTGCGAACCAACAGGACAACGATAAAGCCGTTTTTCGTAAACATTGTACCCACTTCGTATGTAGTCCGTGTATTCTGCTTTTAACTAATAAAATATGAGAGCACTGATTCTTTAATCCTTGTCCAACGCATGTAACTGTGCCATGTGGTCCCCGGGTTACCTAAATACCGTTCATACGTACCACTCTCCAAAAACTCTTAATGGCATAGATCACATGGGCGAAATGGTACTAAGTCTGTGAGCGACTACAATGGTTGTTTGGCCCCGCAGCCTCATTGAGAGCAGCCTGTCCGACTTTCTCCGACTCACTCTCGTGCTAAGGGAAGTTCAACTATTGAGTGCGCTAAAAGTATTTTGTCAAGACGGTCTTGTAGCCGCCCGTCGTCCGATGCCAAGCGAAGAAGATGTCTTATTCTACTGAGGTTCAGAGATGATATATGTTTCATCATCGTGTTACAACCTTATCACACTTGAATGTACTCGCCGAGGAATTGTCATAGAAATTATTCTCAAATATACGTTTATATGCTTTCCAACAATCCCTAGCATATAGTAAAGCACCATACCCTGATACCGAGGCTGACCAATTTATTATTCGAGCATTCTGGCCCTATGGCATCCTTCATATCCGGCCTCTGTCTTTCTTTACAGTTGCATCAATTCGTACTCCCCATAGGAATGCTACTCTAAGAAGAGCTCCAAGCCATAGAATGCCCAAATTTTGCCACTTATCACCTCCCCAGCTCCAAGGATTCCAAAATATCATTGGTTCTGTGACAATAAAATTAGCATACAAATGGCCGACGTCGCTCAGTAGACAGGCTGAGAGTAGAGCCTTCCACACTCTTAAGTCATCGGTACATCTGAGAACAACAGCCTCGTTGAATGCGAAAAATACATAGAGGCAGGATATTTGGGTAAGTAGAATGGTTGTGAGGGGCTGGGTGAATGGAGAATGAGAGTCCGTGGTGGGGTACAGGACTTTGGGTGGCACGGTCATGGATAGATAGAGCTCTGGTCGGAAGATTGGTAGATATGCTCCAGATACGGCGAAGAACGGCTCGACATAGAGAAAGTAGAGGCGGTATGGTAGAGCACCAGTATTCACCATGATGGGATGAACACTGTTCTAAAATCAAATGTATGGACGTCGCTCGTTGGTGGTAGCAGCTTGTCGGTCTTCATAAAACTTCAGGACGTCAATTTGAGAACGGAACTTCTCCGAATATAATACTCAGGATTTGAAAGCCTATGGCCTACGCTGTGCGTGGTGGCCCGCTAGCGTGATTGCGTTCGCCGATTCTTACTTCAATGTGCGTACGCAGGAATTTCGTCGGAATTAGCCGGTACGCAAAAATCTCATCGGAATTAGCCGGTAACGGGTAACAGCTCCTTCAAACCGCTCCAGGACCTTCTGACTGCCCAGAGACTTATCGACCACAGAGCAATAAACTAATTTGACAGGCATATTACTTAACTGTTTAGACTGCCGATCTGTGAAGTTTCTGTGCCGATATAATATCGGCGAGCCAGAGGCTTGGACGATATCAGTTTGCCGATCGAATATGCTGACCCGGCACCGGGAGGAGGAACCCGGTAGCAGCAGAGTTTAGGATAAAAACAGTTCCCGGGGCACCGTCGAAACTCTTTATGTAGTTGTGGATGAAGAAGAACGGACGGCGAACATTGACCTCCTACAATATCAAGGCAAGGCACCAATCAGATCAGATACCGACACTAGAGTAGGATGATAAGGAAGTCAATATTCCTCCACTTACTAGGTCGAACCACTACCGCGCACGTTCCATTGTCCTGATGGAGGGAGGTCTTTCACCTCCATTGAAACGCCAGCACTGAGCACATCAATTTGACCGGCTTCGATATCTGATGCAGAAGCACGTCTGCCTGCGCGATTAAGACCTCAGTCTTCAGTGAAATGTGTTTGACATGTGCCGCAACTTCATCAAGATCTTTGACCGGTAACTGTCATGCTAGAAACACCTGCCCTTGCCCATGAAAGCGCAATAGCCTGTGAAAGACACTGGTCAGCGTGAGAAGACTAGAGCGCGCTGGCGCGACCAGTTTACCTTGCCAATACCCGTGCTCGCTCCAGTGAGAAGCAGATTCTTGCCCAAGGCTCTGTTGACAGGATTATTAGGATCAATTGCAGGAGAAATAATGCGATGCATGCCCTTGACGAACTGCCTACCAAGGGACATTAGTCTGGATTAACCGGTTCGGCCATATTGTTCAACTGTAAAGCTGATTGCAAGTTGTGGTATTGTTTTGTCGACGATTAGGAAGATTGTGCAGCTAAGATAAAAGCAAGCAGGCGAGCATCAGCATATAATCAGCTTATATATTCTTCTGGGTCTGTGTACTACGAAGTCAGTTGCTCTTACCTACCAAATATATACCAGCTGACTAACGTGCTCCGCAAAAGCCACCCGCATATAGGATTCAGAGAGGACCACAATAAAGGAATCGACGAAGTCGTGAACACTCCAAAGGTTTCCCTATGACCTCAGCATGGAATGCGATTGTTGACTTCGAAGATCGAGCATTTGTCAATACGTCAATACGTCCTACTTCCAAGAGCGAGACGCGGGGAGATCGCTGAAGCATTCGTTCGGATGACTTGCCAATAACTCCGACCGGGAATGATCACCAATCGTTCCGAAAGCTCCGTATTCCTGGTCTTCTAGTGAGCCTCGTAGGCCCAAATTATAGCTTATTAATTCATACTGTCCGCTAGTGCGCGCTGGCACATTCTGATTATTGATCCCGGTGTTGGTTACGACAGTATTAATTATCAATTGGCAACGTTGAGCAGCTTATGTTGGAGAGGATTCTACTTAGTACCTCAAGCAGATGTTAGTGGACCAAGGACTTAGTCGGCTGTATATGACACAAATAGGATGAGTTTCTGGATCCCGATATTTCCCGAGACTACAAACGTTAGAGTTTCAATAGAACATTATTATTCTTGGTTTGCAAATAGCGGTAACAGCTAATTAACCCGTGAAGTGGTTAAACTAGTTTAGCCAAGAACTCGAGGAGTTGAAGGAATGCACGGTGACCAAACTAGCTCTAGGCGGTAAGCATGCTTATAGGAAAGGTGCGTACTTTCGTGTGACGCTCCTCAGACTCTTTGTGCTTGTCGTTGATAGTAATACATCTGAGAATCCAATTTGAATATTCGCGTCTACGTGGTCTATCAATGAGTTCAAGAATTGAAAAACGACTATTGCGGAAAGTGCAGAAAGAAATTTGTGTCCAAGGGTTAATATGGTCCAATTCCCAGTGGCGTAAACCCGAAGAAAACTATCATCCCAGATATCGAGATAGCGTAATCATTATGATCTTGTCGCAGGACGAAAGACAGACATCTCCGTATGTCCTACTTGCGGGTCGCAGATACCAAGTGTCAACGATTTAAAATGACATGTTAGGTATGTCAGAATAGACATAGTGCTGTCAACATGAACCACATTATCTGTCCCGAAAGTGATTCTCAGTAGCGGCAACAACGAGACTGATACTCCCCTTCTGCCACAATGCCGGATTTACAGTAGATTTAGGAAAGTGGCCATATACAAGCAATGCCAATACACTGTAGACCCCCCAAGCACCGTCAACACATATATATCCAATACACATAAACGAGTTATTTCCGAATATCAGAATTCACCAACACAGCGGAAAAATCTGTTCTCATCTTCAAGAACTTGGACCCGAAGGTAAAATAACGAATTCGGACGAAGGCAATTGGACATTTACCAAAGGAACACATTTATAAGTGACTCATGACCAATCGAATACTTGATATTTGCCCGTTTATATGGGATATTAGTGTCTTAAATATCGCAACACATGCACCTTGAGACAAAGCTCAATGCGGAAACATATTTACAAAAAGCATCGATGCATTGAGCTAAAGAGTTTGCGTCAATGGTTTTACGATTGACTGAAACAAGTGGACAAAGTTCCCGCATCGGAGTCGCGCAGGCAGTGCCGATAACGATTGTGCTGTTACTTCCATTTTGGGCTTTCCAGAAGATCTCGATATGGTACTGGGACACAACGAATATGTCCTTAGCTAGAAAATCTTGTTCGCAGAAGATTTGGTGAGTACCACCTAATCAATAGCCTCGTGAACTTCAAACATCATGGGGCGTAGTTTCAATAACCCCCGAGAATTAGCTTAGGCAGTCTACAGCGACGTACATGCACTTAAATATCCAGGTTTCCAGCCGATTAGGGTTCATGAGCCCTTAACCCCTATAACATCTTAAAGGACGTGATGTATTTTATAGACTGATTCGCTATGATTTGCTGTAGTTGCTATCTTTTTGTGGGATGATGGCTCTCCTCAGCTACTACCGTGTCAACTCACCTAAGCGTTCGAATTGCGTTGTCCAAAAAGTGTCGATTCCTTTCTTATTTGCTTTCATATATATATTTTGTCAACTGAAGTCCTTACCAGTTTGTCTCCTCATATCTTCAGAAGCAACAACCAATACACAAACAGCCACGGCCAGAATACTACCATTTAAAAAGACCATATGATTTCAGCAGCCACAGTCCCAAAGATCGAGCGGGCCATTCTTCAGAGGCTAATTGCTATCCGAACTCGTTTGACGACCCTCAAGCACGATCGTTCGACGTGAGTGATTCCCCATCCGTGATAGTAACCCGTCGTGGCAAAATTGCTAATTTGCCTTCCCCTTCCAACTCTCTATTCTACGTCCTGACGTTACTTGTCATTGATAGTAATACTCCTAGAACCAAATTTGAATATTCGAATCTACCATCGATCTGCATCAATGAGTCCAAGAATCGACAGCGACTATTGCCCCCGGAAGCGCGGCGGAAAGGAATTTGAGTGAAACGTCCAGTGGCCTATTTACCCTTAGTGGCGTCAGTGACGTCGACCCTGAACCTCACCTGACACTGCCCGACTCACACTACCAATCAATTTCGGTTCGTCATGTGCGTATCTGTGCTTTGTATACACCCTGCCGATCATTATAGTCGATGCTGAATTCATTTATTCGGAGTAGTCTTCAAAGTATGTGGAAAACCATGCATGTTTTAGGATCTCTTCTATTGGCAGACGTTCTTCTGGCTGATACCTTATCACTTTGCACAAGAGGTCCCCGAAGACTTCCACCTCTGCCTCTGTGAGTCTTGACCCCGGAGGCTCAAAGATAGACCCCATCACCGGCTCAGCAGGACAACTATTCTTCGTCTTAACTGCAGCTTCTACTGTGATGGTCCGAACCTCGTTGGCGCCTATATCCCTGATCTGTCCAATTAGCGGATGCTCTGTAGTCACGCCACTATTTTTCCGCTGCTTTCTTTTGGGCTTCCCATCGTCATCGAAGTCAGCATGGCGATCCTCCCAGGAGCTCCACCACGGCTCTGGGAGTTTGCCTAGAGTTCCCACTATCTGCCGAATCACCTCATATGGACCACCAAGAAAGGATTCAAACAGTTGTTCTCCCGCCCGAATCTCAAAAATCGCGCACCCTAAAGCCCAGATATCCGACCAGACACTCGGTTTCCCGTCGAAATAAACTTCTGGGGCGCAATAGGACATCGTAAAGCCTATATCGTCACGTGGCGGTGTCTGTAGCATGAGAGATCGACCGAAATCGACCAGAACAATCTTCTCAGTGAACCATCTAGATGCAAGATTTGAGAGATGCGCAGGCTCAAGTAAATACTCTGGTGCAGACGCCATGTTGTTGAGTTCTCCTGAACAAAGTCGGACTTTGTCAGTTACGGGGAAACCGAGAAATGCATAAACATCTTGATCCGACCATGAATCGACGTGCGCAAGTTGGATCAGGACATTGGAGGTGCTAAGATCTAAAATCTGAATCAGCACAAAGTCAATCGTAATTATAGGGGTATAAAATACCTCCGTGGGCTACTCCTCTACAGTGCAGATATCCAATCGCTTGTGTCACCTGCTTCGCAAATTTTCGTGCTAGTGCCCCACGCAGCCTGCGGCTTTTACTTGGATGAACCGGATTGTAAGATACCTGGCCAAGATCAGGACCGGCGAATGAAGATACCAGACAGGTATATACCAGACAGGTATGGAAACCGTTGGGACCTTCAATCGTAAAATGGTCGACAACGGACAAAATGTTATCACATGCAGGTTAAAATATCGCACTTTCCTTGAGATGCTGGAGAATCTTCAGTTCATTGCATGCGTCCAAATCGTCTGCGGCCATAATTTTAAGAGAGACAAGTTGGGGACTCTTTGCGTCTCGAGCTAACCACACAGTCGAGAATCCCCCGAACCCAAGTTTGTGAAGTATTCGATATCTTCCTTCGGAAAAGATATCTCCGATAGATACGGGATGAAAACCACCTTTTCGATAATTCTCTATCTGCTCAATATTGTCCAGGCGCGAGGGTTGAAATAACCAAGAGGATGATGATGCTGTCATGATCAAGCTCGCTCTTCCTAAATTGATGAACGCGGACACTAACCGTCTAGATAAATCGCGACCAAAAATGTATGAGTCTAGTAATCACTGACTTCGGCTGAAAACCGGTTACATAACACGACTACGCTGGCGGGAAAGTACTGGTGTGGCATCACGAGTTAGATGACAACTCACTTCGATCATCAGCTGGAAAGCCCTTCGAACTTGACTCCTTGTTGCGATAATTTTTTACCCGGCCTTTATAATTAAAACTGTGTTTACTAACTAGGGTTAGGAATTTTTTTGTGAGTCGAAATATTAAGGGAACGTAATTATTTCACACGAAACCCGATCATTTTGATCCGAATGCGTCATCATATTTAAAATGAAACTCGACTATCTACCCGAAGCAAACATGTCATAAATTTACTTTTTATCACGAGTTCATGACCAAGACATCTCAACCTATTTTGTCCTACAGTATGCACTTGTCTATGAACGTCGTTTGGAGGACAAGATACATTTTGAACGCTCGCGAAAACCGATGCCGTCATTGTCGATGGCCTCGTTGTTTACCAAATGTCTGAAATAGAGGAAGCCAAGTATTATTCGGTTCTTGTTGGCAACGCAGAAAGTGGCAGTCAAGATGCTCTACTATATTTGTACGACAATGACGAGACGAGAAGTAAGCCGGTCGCATTTGTAAAATGGAAGGGTCAAGGATATTATTATATTCACAGCTGAGATGCTGTTCAATGAGTACAGGTATACCGGATTGCACGGCTTATACTGGGCTCTCGGATATCAATGTATTTCTGAGTTCTACCCTTGGCCGTGGTCGCGTAGGCCGAAGACTATTCAGCCTTGCAACCATGTGCATTTTGTGCTGTCTGAACTTTTGTTTCTTCTTCTAGCTAGACGATGAAGGAGAAGAGACAGTATAAGATGTAAGTTACGTCCTAGCTGTATTGTCTCCAAGACTATTTCCATATTGAATATCCTTCATACCAGTCTCTATATACGTAGTTTGTGTGAAAGTACTGATTGATTTCAATACAAAGAATGTTGAGCGATGATCGCGGGGATTCGGGACAGAAACGTGTCGACATTGTCGACGAATACCTTGGCAGACTCCATGGACATGATGTATTCTCTGCTATCTTCTATCTTCTGGTAACCGGCGGGTTTGCTTTGGCCCTTAAATACTACAGGACCGGTTACCCTGAACCCAAAATGGAACATCAAAGAACGACACAAAGAACACGAACCAAACAACTGGAAAGACTGTGAGAACACGAGAGAAGCACATGGAAACGAAGGGAATCAAAAGAAGGAATGGTTGCGTCCTCACTTCGAATAGACCAGAAATTTCTGGTCTCACTCAGCCCTAACCAGATGCGGCGCGGACTTAGTGAAACTTTATTCTATTCAACAAAGAAGTCGAGTAGTGGACGATGTATTTGTTAATCTTCTCGTTACATACTGCCAAAATATCAAAGTGGTATGGCAAGGGGTGTTGACGCGTTCTGTGGTTCAGGGAAGACGCGGACGGCAGTCGTCCCTTGGTGTACTATGTCCAATCGTCAGGTCGCAGAAGAGCTATTAATGAAATTTTCTGCTGGATTTGTCTGATTGGATCCCAGCAGTACTACCGTACTATCTAGCAATCTGCAATCTCGACTAGCTCTCCTCATAAAAGGAGATCGATGCTAAGAAAAATCTTTCACCATTCAGATCACGGGAAAAGGCGGCACATTTTCTGATTTTTTACAATCGATATTCCGTGTAACGAATTATGGAATTACCCTCGTTTAACTTCTTACTTCATTATCTATCGCTCATCAACTTCTATTCATCGTCTGCGGCGTCAATAATCTCCGCAACCTCAAGGGAAGAACCCTTGACCGATACGGCAAACACACAGTCGAGGGTCGATCCGAGACGAACGAAGGTCTCTAGGAAGCGCGACACAGAAGCACAACCGAGTTTGATTCGTAGGCGTTCTCTAGAGTGATTTTGAATTCCGGCGGAATACTTTCAGTAAGCCACACGAATTCACGTATAAATCGCACCACCGGGTCCTTGTCACGGGGCTAGGCTGGGCTAGGTGACGACTGGATATACTTCAAGGCAGGGCAAGGCAAGGCAAATTATATTCACTAGGGACGCACGGCAAGGAGACAAGAAGACAAGATCTTTTCCCATGGTCTAGCGGCGAGGACAAACCCCTCCTTTTATGTTCCGCCAGACCTGCTGCCAACCATGTACGGGCAACGGGGACAAACAAGCAAACATGAACAATAACTAACTACCAATCGTGTACTGGTAGCGGGGACAAGCGAACAAGGAAAGACGAGAACAATCACTAATGCCTTGGAATCTGAGCTCACAAATGCCACGCTCGCTTCCACAGGCCCTAAACAATACTAACATAGGGTTAGGGGTGATCTATCACATCTGCGCCGCTAGACCATGGGAAAAGATCTTGTCTTCTTGTCTCCTTGCCGTGCGTCCCTAGTGAATATAATTTGCCTTGCCTTGCCTTGCCCTGCCTTGAAGTATATCCAGTCGTCACCTAGCCCAGCCTAGCCTTGTGACACTGGACCGAGCCGCTTATAATCAAGTTTAGTTGAGGGTCTCGTAGTGGCAATATTGCGGCGCAATAACCAAACCTTATCGCCGACCCTGATAGTAGGCGCCGGCGAGCTTCGACGGTTGGCGTACTCAGCCTGCGCAGCCTGAGCAAAACTGATTTCGGAGCATTGCCAATGATTTTGTTAGGGCTGTTGACGATTTGCCGATTTGCCGATATCGGTCTATACGATATCGGCGACGATACGATATCGGTCTATACGATATCGGCGACGATACGATATCGTCAGTGTCAAAATCTTGCCGATAAAATTACGAATAATATCGGCAGGTGTAGGTATTAGCCGATATAGTATCGGCATATAGTCGACGATATCGGTTATCGGCAGAAAATTCCTTAATTAGGACTAGCGGTATTCAACGCTATCACGTGATATGGGACTATCAACTATCCGCCCGAGTTGACCGACGGTAGGGAGCCTCACGTCATAAAGAAGCCCACAAATTTAACATGGCTTCGTGCTCCTTCTACAGGCGAGCGGTCCCACGATGCCATACGAACACTGTAAGATTATGGATATATGTACTCCCGGAGAAGCCCAGTATATAGAGTTTTCTATTGCTTATAAAAATTATTCATCAACATCCTCATCGTATCCGCCTTCATCGAATACCTCCTGACTCCAAGTAAGTCTCGCCCTGCGTTGAACAATCTATCCACTTGGACTTCGGAGGCCGGAATGGCTAGATAATCTCTAGCCGCCGACGCCATTCGTGGATATTCCTGTTTATGCGTGTACCACCAATGGCAGAGCCAATTGGGATCCGCCGTATATTGTAGTGACTAAAGGGCTATCAAAATATCGTTGGATGTCAGAAAGTAAAGTCTGGCTGCGAGGCTGCACTTTGGAAAGCATTCTAGACTCCAAATTGTTGCTACTGTAATCCGCCGAAAGACGCAGATTCGCGGGCGAATCGTTATCAGTGGATGCATAGATCGAATGAAGCCTTTCGCGGATAGCATTAACTATAAGGGCACCTGAGTTCTCGTCCGCTTCTCTCTCTGGCTCTTTCAAGATCATTTTGTTTCAGGGTTTAGGGGTTCATGGTGCCCTCTGAAATAATAGAGGAACTGGATTCCACGGTTACAGGGCTTGTCGGATCCTGAGATTGGGAAGGAAGGATT
>JAJLTN010000673.1:21891-32690 GCA_030568215.1 Lipomyces kockii | reverse complement strand
TAGGCAATCTAATTAACATATTATTTTAATTTCAGTTGGTGAACGCAAATATTGGTGACGTTATTATGTTTTTAAAGGTTGCTGGGTACAGTTGCGGGACTAACCTGGATGCACCATATGGTGCGGGACAGCAAGAACCGACCACGTCGTTACCGCCAAATTTTTGAATCACCCTAACCTCTACCTAAATGAACACGAATTTGTGAGCTATGTCCTATATAGCATGCATCATCGGCGCGACTAATACAGCCAAAGAGAAGCCACGGAGGACGCCGTTATATCATTTTTGATATTTGCCCTATATTAAATAACTTAAAAGAAAAATCATAAAAACAATTATATAAAATCTATTATATAGCATGCAAAATTTATATTAAATTCACTCCAATTCCAAAGATTCTGGCTTCCGTCGATGAGATTTGTACTTTTTCACGACAAAGACCGCACGCAGCCTTGCCTTCGTAGTCTCGGGAATATGATTCAATGTACGTCCATGCTTTCCTCGCATAATTTCGCACATTCTGAATCTTAAGGAGGACAATACATTTCTCAATGGCTCAGAGTGCATCCCTTTAGACGCGTCATCGAAACTGACACAGTAGAAATCTTCGGTAAAGTTATTGCCATCATCCGTATCTACCTGATATCTCCGCGCAACGTTCTTCGCACTCGTAACCTGTTTCTTGGATTTTGCTGGCATTGCAGTTGTCGCTGATGAAAGCTAAATGCTTAGACATTGTTATTTACTCCGTTTGGAGCGTCGACGCGCGAGACTCCGAATCAGGTGATCTCAAGTGACTAAAATACCTCTCATATTTATGGCATAAATGCGTACATTACAGCGGTATGTATGACATAATCCCATCAATTTTTCCAGCCCCATAGTAAAGTGGCCGTACAAAAGGTAGCAAACCTCGGTCGGTTTTATTTTTCATCAAATATAAACTAGCAAATTATATTTTTAAATGGGCAATCTATCGTCTGATTTAGTTTCTAGGAGGATATCGATGTGGTGCCGTGACGTGATGTTTCTAGAAGTGTGGTCAAAAATTTGGTCGGTTCTTGCTGTCCCGCACCATATTATCGAACATAAATTGCGTGAGAAATTGTATTCGTGTGGTTAGACGCATACGTCCAATACTAGGGTCATAAGCCGAGGAAGGAAGCTTCATTGGAGACAAGATACATGTGACGGATTTTTTATTTTGTACAGCCAAGCTTGACAAATAAAAGACGTCGAAGGGAGATTGGGATTAATATGACTTAAATATAGCCTATACGAACGCGCTAGTTGAATTCACGACCTAGTCTTGTCACATTTGAAGCTCGGCAACACCGAAATCGCCACTCAACTTGACCTTCAGCAAGTCGTTCGATACTATCTCCTCCTTCTTCGACATAAGCTCGTCCACAGCCCAGTTCGTGGTCATGTAACGTCCGTCCATGAAGCTCGCTGCATCAGTTGCTAACCACACCACCACACCTCCAGCCAGTGCCGCTGTATCCTTGGCAAACGGTTCGAAACTCTCTGTCATCATATCTGTCTTAATAATCCCAGGATGAAAGGCGACAGCGGTTACATTGGGGTTTTCCGCCGAGATATAATCACTGAGTTGTAGATTTGCCAACTTCGCGATCGAGTAAGCAGAGATACCGGGAATGACTAGAAGCGCGGCAGCAGAAGTCACACCAATTACGGTCCCTTTCTTTTCGGTGCCGAGAACTTGAAGGAAATACTTGGACACTAGCATATAACCTTTGACATTCACCTCCTAAAGCGAACTACATTAGCGAGGCGAACAAACGACGCGACGAAACCGCGAAGCATAACGCAACGACAGAATGAATGAATAACTTACGAAATCCCCCCACCAATCAGTCAACGACGCAGTCCTGATCTGCTGACCATCACTGTTGAAGACTCCAGCATTATTGACCAATACGTCCACAGTCCCAAATTTGGTTTTGACCTGCTCGAACAAGTTCTTCACCGACTCTTCATTGGTGATCTCCAAGGGAACAGGGAGAATCTCCACCTTTTTATTGACCTTACGGATCTCCTCTTCGGTCTCTTTCAGAGTTGCGGTATTCCGAGCAGTGATAACGATCGCTTTCGCGTTAGCTTTCGCAAAGGCGATTGCAAAGCCCTACAAACAATTTGGTGTGAGCAACCTTCCAACAAGAACCTTACCATTCGGAAGCTCAAGACGTACATATTTTCCGATGCCTCTGCTGGCTCCGG
This sequence comes from Lipomyces kockii, assembly GCA_030568215.1. NCBI lineage: Eukaryota > Fungi > Ascomycota > Lipomycetes > Lipomycetales > Lipomycetaceae > Lipomyces > Lipomyces kockii. Next base: position 30,448 of record JAJLTN010000673.1, on the reverse strand, counting down.
TAATCACGACGATTTTGCCGGCCTGAGAGAGAGCAGGAGAAGTAGGGTCAACGCCGGGATAGACATCTCTGTAGACGTACTTCGTGAACGAATTCGAAGTAGTGAAGTGGTGATCAGGAAGCTGGTCCATGATGATAATTGGTATGTCGACTGTATTACAACTAGATGTTGCCAGATATTTGCAACTTTCATGGCGTCTTCATGCTATATATGTGGTTATACACGTGGAATACAACCCTGAACCAGCGTCATCATTCATGCTATGCTCATCATGCACCTCAGCGGTGGGGTGCTTGGTAAACGGATAGAGAGATTAGATTTGTAATAGTGATAATAATTATTGGTAAGCGGACGCGATTAGTGACATTGCCTTGAGCTCAACGTTTGCGCACAGTCTTAATTGATTAATTATCCTGAAGTCATAAGTTGCTTTTTTGATTTGAACAGGCCCGCCCATGTCCAGGTGACGTCAGATCACTGTCAGCCCCTGTCACAAGCGCGCGGTTGACACACCAACGGGTGGAATTCAAAGAGCAGGGTAACATTTATCAATCCGGAGTCGAAACTTACTAATCGAAAAAAGCATGTCGTGTCAGCTCCTAGGCGCCTTGCGTAATCAGTTATCTAGTGGTGATGTTGACAAAGCACTAACAGGTAGGGAAAGATTCGGTGAATGGATCTTTCCGCAAATTTGATTTGATTTGATCACGTCATCGTCATCCAATTCTTCCACCTTTCCCTATGGAAAGAGATTTAGCATCGGTTCAGTCATGCTGATGCGCCTGGTACACCTTGCAGAGCTGACCGAGTGTATTAATCTGATGCACTGAGTATGTGGATGTGGTGCATCAAAGTGTAGACCTACCGGGTCCACATGAACCAGGTTCAGTAAGTCGATGCGCCGGATTCACGCGATTGATGGGCAAGGGGCTTCAGGTTGTGCTCCCGCTACATTCGGTACATAGATATACGTGTATACTGCATATTCAAACTCTTTCATATACAAAGCCTCCGATATACAGTAAGTACGCGGTAGAGATCCGATCCTGAAACATATATTCTCACATATATATATCCGCACAACTAATTGGATATTATCCGATCAGGCCAGCCGAACCAGACACAGGATCAGTAGAGTTAATATTCTGTTGCAACATGCAGAAAACTGGCAGCTATAAAACGTTTACGCAGGAACGACGATAAACCAAAGTAATCACAATGATTATCGTGGAAGGGGGAGATCGCTTCAATGGACGAGCTGATGTTTCTCCAGTTATGCCACTGTCCCGGACGACATTGCGATTAAGAGTCACTGGAATTTCTGAAGAAGGGCTACCTATGCCCATTTGTTCGACCGAGAGTTGACCTCTGTCATGTGATTATAAGCACTCTTATGCCAGTGAAAGTCAACAGGTTGGAACAGCTTCAATGCCACCGCGTCCGCACTTGTATCATGGCTCCCTTGGAGGAAGTGCTCACTTGCTGTTGACGAGTTTTTACAAACTTTGAGCGCGATTCTGTGTTCCGCACTGACAGATCCAAGTGGGTTTGTTCCTGCCGATCCTATGTCATGAACAGTCGTTATATTCGCAATCATGCTGTCTCGGTTTCAGAGTCCGCGAAGCAACCAGGTCACTTTGTTTTGTCGCCGCTCCTCGTTTTCATTTGCAACTGTTTCAGCACACGTCACCAGTTGTTACTTAAGACAGCACGCTGGCGGGAAAGGGGGGAAGATGAAAATCCAGATTCGAATGACCAGGGTGACGATCAATTTACGAAGATTCGAGAAGCTTTGAGTGACTGTCATCCGATAACCTTGTGAGAAACATTTGAAGATGCAACGCAAGGTGAAAAGCTACTTCAAGTCTCTGGTAACATTTATTAGAGACTTTGAGCCGATCATGAGTGAGCGACAAGGCAATACAACTCAAAGCCATGGAAATTGTTTCCGAATGTCGCTGTAACACCCGTCGCCCACAATCATGACGAGCAGTATTGATCAACTGGTTGACGTCATGGAAATCACACAACTATATATGTGACAAAGGTGATACCTATGTGATAGGGAAATGCATGCGAATGTGTGATAACGTGATACCTCTATGTGATAACGGCTTACTTGTGAATATTCCTGTTTCCAAAAAGTATGGACAGCAGGAGAGGGAAGATCAGGGCATAAGAGGACCTGCTTGGCCTGCCTTGATGAAGCAGGCTTCAATAAACACTTTTAGTGACAGTAAAAGCTATCGTGTAACTTCCTTCACCCTGTCTCCATTCTCCGTGCTACCATACCGCCTTTGACTGTGTGGTGTACGTTACAGTCGCTCAACCATAACCTCTTTATCTCGCCCGATATGCACAGATTCCTGTTATTCATAAACGGTGTAGTAAATCCCAATGAGACGTTCTTGCAATTCTTCAATTAAATGATAGTCCGCAGTTTCGTCTAGCAGTATCTGGGCTGACAAGTAGTCGTCTTTGTCATGTCGATGCCAAGCAGACTGTGTAATAGATCCCAATGTTTCTCATTGGTAAATAAACGTCTTATATCACGATGTCCGAGTCACGATCCGCAGGGCCTATGGAGATATGATACCACTTCAAGCTGCAAAGCGGTGCCCACTATGACGAGGCTGACGGGTATTCTGTGCGCGTTCCAGCTCCACGCTATATTCATGATACTGATCTTTGAAGATTAAGCTGAATGTGTTCACAACGTCCTTGAAATTCTGTCGCCAACGGAGTGGTGCAGCTGGGATTTGAAGAAACCATGAACTGCCTCTGCTCGCGAAGCAACAATCGTGCCAGAGTGAAGTACATTGTTGGTCCAATATCGTACAAATTTGTCCTTCTTTGGTAACAGCTCATCTAACAGGTAACCCATAAGCGGCGGCTTAGATTTATAATGATTTCGGAGCTCAGTCCACGTTTCGTTGAATGACTCCTCTGTCTAAGTGTTGACAAATGGATACCAATATTTCAAGAACTCATACCATTGTTTACCGACATGCTTGGTAACTGCTTTCGTGATACGGAGGTCGGGCAATAGGAGCTTCAACTCTAAATATCTGCTTGGCATGGACATTCTTTGTGATATTCCAGAGACAGAGGAGGTGGTTGGCAAATGGATAGAATGAACCTATTGCATTCTGCAGGCTTCGTCACTGTCGGTTACAATTGTAACTAGTGGGAGCAGGGCTAATCGATCGTATATCCTTCCTAGGTGCTAGAACACCCACGGAATAGAATCCTCCCCTTCGTTGCCAAGAGAGCAACTGGAAGCTGTAAAAGTGCAGTTTGTAGAAGTCATGCCAACGACATTAAGCAACGGGAGGCAGAACCGGTTTGTCCTATAGGTGCTATCCATAATGAGAACCTCAGAATGCAGGCGAAGCATTTCAATTGATGAAATGAACAGCAGTCGAATAACACGTTTATTCTCGTCGCGTTGGTTGAAAGCGACATAGTCCGAGTCCTCGTCAAATTGGAATAGTAAGGCTTGTATGGGAGACAATCCGTCGAGCTCCTATCGCTTAATTAAATCGTATAGTAATCGTATTCCTATTTAAGTATGGCGTGAAAAAAGTTTCGCTGACTGTCTACATACTGCGAACAAACTATCTCGATCATTTGCCGCTCGCTTGACAACTTAGAAATATGGATCCTCCGACGCGACCCCGCCGAAAGCAAGCGTGATTATTTAGTATTGAATGATGGTTACGATGGAGATGTGGAGTGGCTGTTGAGAGATTATTTAGTGACGGAGAATTGCTTGGGTTAAGACGGCATTCCACATTACATGGAGTCAGGAACCATGAGAAAGCTTACTTTACTTGCAGATCACTTTTCAAGAGCAGCTGAATGGTAATTTTGTGCTATTTATTTCTATTTATTTGTTTGTCCTCTATGTGTGCATTTCAGAGCAGATAATGAAAGTCACGTGCATGACTATACGATTTTTTGCGAGTAACCCACCACAGCGCTCGTATGGTAAAGTTTTACATGGAGTCATGGACTCGTATAGTAATCGTATTGGACTTTACGAATACGAATAATGATTAACTGCAAATCGTATCCACCGCTGGATATCTCGTCGCGTAAAATGTTGTGAGTGGGCTGCTAACCATCCCAGCACCAAAATTCGATTTTATATCGTATGCGAAACTTGAAATTATTCTGGCGCCCGTGTAAGACTCACCAAAGTAGTCAGCATCAGATAAATTAGTCACCCCCCCATGACTATGGCTAACACACATGTTATACTCTCAGCAAATTATAAAAGGGCAATGGCAGGTCCAGAGAACGACAAGTTTTGAGGTTAAGTGTAACACTATGACTGATTTGCTAGTCAAAGAGTATCCAGGTGCAGAGGACTTTTTGGATGAATTATTGCCGCAATTGGAACAGCACGAACTGGAAAATGGCCAAGTCATATCTAAGTTAAAATTTTGGCACCAAAATAAGGTCGAAGGGGGATATTATGCTGCAGTATTAGATAACAATAACAACTTGATCTACGCCGCGGTATGGGCACCCGGGAGTTACCTTTGGCTCTCCTGGTCTCGTCCGGACGGATGTGAAGAAGCACAGGTGAAGCTAGCCAAGCATGCTGCCACGCAGTCATTGTCCTGGACCGGAATTTTCGGATGCGAGCCGGGCGCAATGACGTTCGTCAAAGCATATACGGCAGCTTTGGAGAAATCATATGTCGTCCATAGGTCCATGACGACTTATCGACTAACGAATGTGAACATTACGGGTCAACGTCGAGATATGATTTCAAGCGGCGTTTTGAGGATGGCCACCGTTGATGATGATGACATGCAAATGTTAGCAAATTGGTACATTGGCTACAATAAGCAATGTTTGATGCCGATACCTAGTGAAGAGGAAGCGATCAAAGAGATTACTTTTCGTGCACAGATAGGGTTTCTGTATCTTTGGACACTCGATGACAAACCCGTTTCCATGGCTTGTAAAGTCAGACCTTTGAAATATGGTTGTTCAGTCGCTGGGGTCTATACTCCGAAAGAGTTGCGAGGTCAGGGGTACGCAACAGCAATGATGGCAGCATTCTCAGAACATTTACGAAAAGGTTATGATTATGTATCTCTCAGCGCGGATAATGACAATCCAACGTCGAATTATATTTACCAACAGGTCGGGTATGAGAAATATTGTATAACGAACGACTATCTCATTGTTTAAAAGAGAACTAATTTCTGGGATGCGACAAGTTGGGCCGTGGCAATGTACTCGACTTTTGCGGAATTGGGAATTTGCTATTTCAAAATTTGCTACAGTTACTGTTTTACATATTCGCGATAAAGGTCGCTCGCTAACAACCTCGTAGAAATTATAAATAATAATCCACGTCGATGTTCCCTAATTCCGACTGGGGCTGGAATGCATTGGTCGAGACAGGCAAAACCAATCCAGCGTCGCTAGTGCGAATACCAGCATAGGGAGCGGAGACATGTATGAAATCTTTCCACTGATCCTCATATTACACCATCTATCCATGGCCGTCATGTCCTATCTACAATTCCCCTGCAACTTCTTTGCGGTCAGAACTAGAGCAGCTGCCATCCTGACGAAAACAGTGATCCATATACCGCAGCTGCCATCCTGACGGAAACAGTGATCCATATACCATACTCCCCGATTAAACGAGCTTTTGTAATGTTGCCCCGAAAAATGTCACGGAATTTTGACACAATCGCGAAGGATACTGTCGCTGCTTTTCACGCGTTTAGAGACACACCGGATCTGGCTGTTTGCCGGTGCTATGACCGTCGACATCATTAATTCTGCTGATGCTCTCGAAGCTTTATCCTCCTCAGCTCAAACACAAAAACACTCGCAACAATATAAGCAAGTCCAGCGAAAATTTGAGGAAATAGATATTCTCTAGATGAGCCAGAGCGCCGCAGCTGCAATCCAATGACTTCTGAGACTAAGGCAGAGTTATAGACAATCCACATTATCGAGATAATGAAAACATACATGTTGTTGGAAGTATTATGGATATCCATGAAAGAGATAGTAGCGACTGTAGCTCTTTCAGACCTGCAACTTCTACGCATAAAGGACCGATGGTCTATGTACACAGTTAGTAGAGCGCACTACAACCTAAATGAAGAGAACTTGATTGAAGTCACCGACCAGCCAAAAAACGCCTAGGATTGCTCCGATTATAAGGGCAAAAAAAACAGTTAGCCCATAGGAAGTGGCTGGAAGCCAAAACGTGAAGCAACAAAGACCACATAATAGAGTGAGAAGCCCAGCAACATCAATCCTGCTGTAGCGATCACTCCAAATTCCGATGATTGGTCTGCCAACTGCAGTACCGATATTCAGAAAGCCCACAATATTAGTAGCTTGAGCTTGCGAAAGGCCGATGGACAAGGCAAAGTCTGACAACGAGAAGAGGACCGTAATATATCCAAGCATACTGATGAAGGCCCATGACAACAAAAGGAATACATCGTATCGACGCAGGAGTTTTGTGTCCAAAGCAAGCTGAGGCGGCCTGATGTGCTGATTTCGATCCCGAATTACAAGTGCTGCAGTCATGATTGCGAAGAATATGATGATGCCCGTAACACGAAGAGCCCAATGGAGGCCTATCTGGTTGATCATGGCCTCCGTTGCCCAGGAAAAGACTGCCCCGCCAATACCTGACCCAGCAGCACTGATGCCATTGGCAAGACTGCGTTTTTTGTCAAACCACTGTGATAGGACAGCGATACTTGGAATGTAAACAAAGCCGACACCAAGACCAACTAGTAGACCTTGAGTAAGATATAACTGCCAGATCCGCTTCGAGAATGAAGCAGCAACGAACCCTCCGGATTCCATGATAACTCCCGCAATCATCGAGAGTTTAATCCCATATTCACGCGTCAGAATAGTAACAAACGGTGCCGCCAACATAGCCATAGAAAAGTTAAATCCACCAACGAATGCATAATCGAAAGAAGATGCCTCCGGGTAGACCTGGTTGGACAGGTAGTGGGAAAGGTAGATTCCGTAAGACTGTCCATCGATAAGTAGGAATCCAACGTTGCTCATGGAAAAAAAAGACACATACCGCCACAATACCCCAAGAAAAGCAATTCACCGTGAAACAAGCCGCTACACATAGCCAGCCATACCCACCATCAGGTGGTGGAGTCTCTTTTTCGTCATCCTCGACTCCAACTGCAAGGTCAAGGCTAGCGATTGCCTCCCCGCCAATGGATTTATTGTCGGATTGCTCCATGTTTTGTCACGACCAATAGATTAAGCATATGCACGACAGAAATGAAGACCTCTGCACCAAAATATCAATCCCACATTGAACTTATAGTCAACTTACGAAGCCGGGCATGTATGAACGGGTGCTTAATTAAAGGGGCTGCACGGACCAACATGAGTTTACTGATGAAAGCTCAGAGGCATAGCAATTTACGACCAAAACCGCAGGTGCGGATGCTGCTGTCGGGCACCTTGCTAGATAACAACAGCAAATCTTATCTCCTACGCAAACACATTTGGTGATGATTTGTACGCGCTACAGCCTGCGGCTTTACAAAATCAAGTTATAAGCGACAATCCGCATGAAGAGAGCTGTAACATAATATTTTATTAAATACACTGGCATTTGTACAAGGTTCGAGAGATTTGAAAGAGAAGTATCGACAGCTAATACGAAAGTCAAAAGAATAATGTCCTAGCTAGCTAGGTAGGCCTTTATAACAACAATAGATATGAAACTAGGAACGTTCTTTGATCAGAAATTTGTCTCGTTCGGACTTACGTTTTTGATGAACCTTTATACCCAGTTCTTTGGATTCGGTCTTGCGGGTTTGTTGAGAAGATGGGTCGTCTATGCTCCGAAAGGGTTCATAACTTTTCAACCATTGTTTCTCTCACACGGGAGCCTTGGACGACGAGTTCACTTCAGAATCGGCTGGACTTTTATTATGCCCGAAAGAGTGTAGTAGCGTGATATAGATGTCTCAATACGAGAAAGGCCTGGCATCATAGAGACAGTGGTCAATGCCGTCAGTGACTGCGACTCTACTAGAGAAAAGAAGAACAGCCGAATTAGATGCTGAAGAGAAAGAGGAGTTTATGTATAGTGCTGAGGAGAAGGAAAGAATGTATACATTCATTGACACTGTGGAGAACTTGCGTGATATGGAGCCGAGTAGAGAAGACCGTCGCTAATTCGATATACAGGCGTCTTATTGGGCGAAGATTCGATAATCCCAGTGTCCAGAAGGCCGCAAAGACCTGGCCATTCGCTGTCATTTCTGATCCGTCTCGGCAGCCCTTGATCGAGGTTGATTACCTTGGCGAGAGGAAGACTTTCTCTCCCTAGGAGATCAGCTCCACTTGACGCGCGAGGACCCGATTATATCACCGGTGGGGATTTTGATAGGCCGCACGTAGCCGTGTAATTTAAAAAGGAAAATTTACACCATGAACTCTAGAAAAAGTCTTCGTTGACGACACCAACACTTTTCTGTCGAGAATCCCTGGTGACATCTTGCAAAGCAAACCAGCGCAC
>JAJLTN010000673.1:0-11933 GCA_030568215.1 Lipomyces kockii | reverse complement strand
CAACAACAACAACAACAACAACAACAACAACAACAACAACAACAACAACAACAACAACAACAACAACAACAACAACATACCAGAAAACCAGACGGGACTCACCTTATGCCGACCGTTCGCGATAACTAACCAACAACACTGTGATTTACTAAAGCTGTTACGAAACAGAGCAAGCTCAACCTTAACTACAGTCCGAATGGATAAGTTTCATCAACAGCTATTGGATACTGAGGCTGCTCCTTCTCGAAGGCGGCCACAGCATTTGTGTCACGAAACCACACATAAGCATCCATCTGCTTCGGCAGCACAGCTTCGGAGTAATGACTCCATCGTTCCGTTAGTGGCCTATAAATTACACCAATGAACCGCTCGATCCTTGCTTCCATGAGCGCTTCACGGAGTTCGTCATGCTGTCCCTCTCGTAAGTCGAGGAGGAAGCTAGGCAGCCCGGCTTTAAACATTAGCCGCTCGTAGCTCCCATTTAATGACGGCTGGACTTTCATCACTTCCATCGGCCCATCCCATTCATGTGCTGCCGCAACGGTGCCAGTGTGAGTAGCACATCCAATTATGGCCACTTCATCGCCATACTGTTCTCGGCACATTTGCCCAATATTGATCTCGTTGCGATGCATTCCCATGCCAGTGTGCTGCGCATCACCAATATGACTGTTGTGAGCCCACACGATTGCCTTAGAGCCGCTCTTCTCTGTGAGGAGCCTCTCAAGAGTCTCGAACATGTGTGTATCTCGAAGGTTCCACGAAAAATCAGAACCGTGGTACATCGCGCGATAGTACTCTTCTGCATCTCTGACAAGTCGTGCATTCATCTCTGCATCAATGAAACCCTCACTGTCTTGTCGAGCATATTCCAGTCGCTTAGAAAGAAGATCTACTAGAGTCCGCACGACCGACTCTTCACAGGGAGCTTGGCCCCGCCTAAGTGCAGCTAAGCCATACCTTTCTGGATCCTCCAGCCATGGTGTTAAACAACCATACCGTTGCCGCGCGGCTTTGGCAGCGTCGGGATCGGTCTTATCGAGGAAATCCAGAACTGCACCAATGGAGGACTTAAGACTGTACAGATCCAGCCCATAGAACCCAGCCCGCTCCGCAGCGGGACGCTGCAAGTTATGCTGTTGCAGCCACTGAATAAAGTCTTTCACCTCTTGGTTTCGCCACATCCACGTAGGAAAACGTTTGAACGAGGCGAGTGGATCGCCATCTTTGCCTTCTTTGCCCTGCCGGGCATACCGATCGACTGTCCTAGCGTCGGGCCAGTCTGCCTCGACTGCGACTATGGTAAAGCCGTACTTCTCAATCAATCGCTTCGTTATTGCTGCACGCGCGCGGTAGAATTCGGATGTGCCGTGGCTCGCGTCACCTAACCGAGTGCAAAGGGTAGAGCAAATTAGCATTCCGACCACCAATGCGATGAGAACACGACGCTTTGTTCCTTACCTATCAGAACTATTCGGGCTTTCCCGAAGCGGTCAAATTTGGCGCCAAACGAACTGTCCTCAATGGCTGGCAGTTCCTCGGCAGCTGATCGAATGAGCGTGGAAAGAGCAACCATTTTTGAGAATAGCCGCTTGGAAGCTATCGTAGATCGCAAGAGTTGTGCTTTAAATCTTCTAGTCGAGAACACTGAAACTGTGAGAATTGGATTGGAAATAGAATTCTGCATGATACGAGGAGCGCACGAGGGCATTGGCTAAATAGCGTAGCAAAATAGTACATCATCCTCGAGCGTTGAACTGTCTCCATCGTCATTTTAATGCATTACGTCATGCCTCCCCACATCACGGTTTCCGCCTTCGGATCCATCCCGAAGACTACCGTTTAGAGGCGCTCATCTCTGTTCGCATTCCAATTCTGTGTAGAGAGGATTGTTGCCTTTGAAATGATGAGGAATACTGCACGATAGGGTCACTCAACGTCGACAGTCAGTTTCACAAGTCCACGACCGGCGAGGTCCCTCTCTTCTCATTGATTGACCAGCATGTGGACATGTATCATATTTCGTGGAAAGCCACCACCCATCAAATTAACAAAACGGCAAATGCCAATGTTACTTCATCGATATATCAATTTAGCTATGTAGATACACTAATTGAAATTATAGTCAACTCTGTCATGAAAATCCAGAAATTCGAACTACCATCCACCCTGACCCGTGAGATGCAACCAGCAATGTCTTCCGTATGTGCAAAGGACAACTATTGCCCATTAGAAAATGCATCTTTCAGATACTGTCCAATAGCAGGACTTTCCTTTACCATCCACAATAGCTCCAAGGTAAATAAAAACAGGAAGACCGTTGACATTGCTAATGCAATAACATAAAATTTCAAAATCAACTTGAACAATCTCATCCTATCAGAGAAGTTAAATGTCTTCAAAGTGTTCACCAAACTGTACATTGCGTCTCGCATGGTAGTGACTGTCCCAAATGCTTTGCTGTCGAAAGGGATAATCGGTTCTTCGCCTTCAGGAAGGAGGGCCGCTTGAACCCGAATGCGAACAACAGTGGCTGGAAGAGAGAGAAAAACAAAAAGTAGGAGGAAGAGCGCAATGCCGAACACAAACACAAAAGTACCAAAGACTTTTGTCCAACCGCTGCTGTGCGCCAAATAAGGAAGAGCAACACCAATTAAGAGATTTGGGAGAATATATGTCACTTGACGCATAATATATTCAACACCTACAGCAGGTAGGGTGAGCTTACTTAGACTAAAAGGAGTACTCCTAAGACGGCTAAACCAAGTTCTCTGTGTTGGCACGGTGATTATAATGCTACTCAAGTTAGTTCGTACCACCTTATGATTACCGCGGTAGTTTAAATTAGCTGAACTTACTGTGTCAAGGCTAGAGACAACGGGGCGAGACAGAGGAAAAGAATCAAGTAAAGGAACAGCTGAAAGATGCTTCGCCATAGGGAGACAACAAAGGTTGTATACAGCACAATGAAGATTTGCATAACTATATACGCAGACATTCCCCGGAAAGGACTCCATGGACCAGCCTCATGCCGAAGGTAAGCCAATGTTCGTCTAATGCTGGATGTGACGAACAGATCCTTGCCGCTGTACACCATATTTCTGCCAGAGCCATTGGCCTCAAGTTGACCCTCACCCGCATCGTCGTCATTTTCCAATATAAGATGCTGGCTTGATTCGTTACTTAAAGGACTATAGCCTTCGTGGGGATCTTCGACGGCAGCAAGAGTGAGAATGACAGTGGCGACGTATTGCACAAGAGTGCCTGCGATTAGACACAAAATAATCGTACTGACAAAGGCAATCGCGGGACCTTTAGGGATGTCGATTTGGCCGTCCTCATTGTCTAGCACCGAGCAGCAAGCGGTCACTGTATGATGGATCGCTCTCGAGAGAAGCATCGCTGAATTTGAAGTGAATGGAAAGGAGGAAAGATTCGGAAGAGATAAGAAAACAAGATGATGAGGAGGATGGAGTGTGAGTTCGGAAGTCAGCAGATGCATGCGGGACAGCGGTCCAAAAATGGCATGACGCAAGCCGCGCTAGCTGCTTTGGACCACGAAGCCAACATTGGCGGCCTGTGAGCTATCTCCGTGAGGCTTTGCAAGGTTTCGATGAAGTGACGTCATGTAGACGCGTGGTGATAAGTTATATAGTGTATAAGTATATACAAGGAGCCAAGTATCTAATCGCCGGCTTGTCTTGTACGTCCGAAGTTCTCTGGTGTTTATTTTTTGACCGCGTGAATTGAAAAAGACTTATGTGATGTCTGATATGAGGGCGAGAATATCCCGTATTCCCCGGGCTCGTGCTCCGTGTTTGCAATGAACGACGATTTTCCGTTTGTCAAGACCCTCGTCCAATTGTTGCAAGACCGAGTAACGAGCGTGGTCCATTGAAGTAGGAATTCATTTTTGTAGCCCTGAGCTACATAGAATCAATTGGCTGTACACAAGTTATAGCAAGGCCTGAGAGGAAAACTATAGAGAGAATATGATATAAATGCAAATGAAAGGACCCGAATAATGAGATACAATGATGCAAACGCGTAGTGAAGTACGGATGCTACCTAGGTTGTTAAGTTTCTGGATTATTGACTTGTCTTCGTCTACCAGTCTCAAAGAATTTCCTCCTACATTCAAAACCCAGAACTAATTTTCTCGCACGTGCGTCCAATCTAGCAGTAGCAAGACAAACCCAAAAAGTAATTTGGTATCCATCGCTAGGTGACTGTATTCCTGCTATTCCAATGAATGTTTATATCAACGTATAATACGAAGCGAAAGACAATAAATCATCAACCCCAAACAATCATTCTATAGCAGCTGAGAGTCACGAAGTTTGCCAATTGCCAAAAAAATTTCAATTCGTGTCGTTCCCTAACATCTTCTGTTCGTACTTTTGCCGCGCTTGTTTCGCCAGCATTAGCTCCAAGCTCTCCTTAGTCAGTCTATTTGTAACATGGCCTGTTGCGTCGTCTGAAGCGCCGATTCGATCGATGATCGGCAGATACACTTTGCAGATATCAGTCATTGTCCGCTCGGGTCTCCGCGCATACGCCGGTACTCTTTCGTGCAGGAGTACGATTTCCCGTCGACATTCTGATCGGGGTTACAGAAACACTTTCCCGAATCATGAAACTCCGCCAATGGTTCGGGACAATGCATGTAATCTTGATGCCGGTATCCGACATCATAGAACCAGTGGATTTCTGACTTGTCCACCATTAACGCCGCAGCGATGGAATGCACAGGCGCATCGCCCCATCTTTCGTAGAAAAACCCGCCGGACCGGTCAAGTGCGTCAAAGAAATCTTCGTAAGCCTGCGATCTAAAGAACTTCAAGGACGCAATCTCGAAATTTGACCAGAAATGACAGAAATTGTAGCTGCCCTCGGTGATACTTTTTTGGTCGTCGACAATGAAATCCAGTGCGTTGTTCGGGTGAATATGTTCTGGGTGCGCACGGGAGAAGTTTTGGACCGTCGGCCAGAGGGTTTCGATCGTTGACTCGTGTTCGTGAAGAGTGATCGTGAAGCCATAGGTCTTGTTTTTTTCGCGCATAAATGTAAAGGGGTCATAAGTGATATCGCAGTATAGTTGAGTGTTGGGTTCGACTCGCCAGTAGTAGTCATAGTCGGCGAGCAGTTCATGTCTGTAGAAGAAGCCGGAGAAGAAGCGACACATGTGCCTGTAACTTTCCATTCCACCGTAAGGAATTTTGTGACTTTCCATAGATTTCATGCATTCTTCTGCCTTCTGACGGTCAATCCAGTTTGGCATTGACCAAGCCTTATTCGGGACTACGCCGTAGGTTGCGTTGCCAGACACGAGGCTGCGAGTCAATTTGACGAACTCGGAGGAAAAGGGCTCATCGTTGATGAAGAGCCAGGGGTAGTGGAAATTCTTGTTGAACCTGTCCTCCACGTAGCGGATAGATGATCGCGCGTCGTGGACTTCAGAATTACGGACGAGCATCATAAAGGTCGCTTTCTCGAGCTTGGGCTCGCCACTGGAAGTAGCTGTAAATTCGTCGTTATCGTGGACTACCGGGGCCAGGGAAGCTTCGGACTGCACGGGAACTGTAGTCAGGGAGGTGGATTTGTCGAATTCAAGCTTGTCGTACGCGGGCTTGGCGTAGGAGTTGTCCTGCAAGAGCAGGGCCATAAGGCCAACACTGAGCAGGCCCATAATGGCGACGGCGGCGGACACAATCCATCGCGGTGTCAGGCACGAGGCCAGGAGCCTTAGCATATTATTGATTGCGATGACGATGGTGATATTTTGTGTGCGTGGTGCCCTTTTCTCAAAACAGATTCTGGCGGCATTGCAATGGCGTAGGTTGCTATTATGGTGAAGTCAGAATCACCCTGACCCTCAATCTTACTTTTAACTATCCCGAATCCGGTTAAACTAATTCCCTTTCTCAATCCCACCTTTTCTTTCCTTTCTACTTCTTCCACTCACCTCTTTCATAAATACGACTATATTATTCTTTTCTAAATATCCCTCCCTTATTCTCTATCATACTCCTCTCCTCTCCTGCTTTACTCTCCAACCTCCCTGCCTCGCTATCCACTGCCGGCCATCTTCCTTCTCTAAATATTTCCCCACTCTTCAATTTCCTAATCACTTCCTTAATTTCTATTGTATTATCCTTCTTATACTTCCTACTTCTATACCTCTCCTTTTTCCGGCTGTCGCCTTTTGTAGAGGTCGTGCAGATAGTGGGTACCGTATCAGACCATGGCGCTTTATAATTAAACTGCCCTGCATTTGGGAGGTGCTAGAGAACTGCTGCTGAGGAAAAGTATTATCGCTCAACCCACTCGAATTGTCCATTATATTGATTATGATAGGACAACGGACGTCCATCATCTTGGTCGACGGCACCTCGCGGTGAAAACAAGTAGACCCCTTGCAAGTTGCAACGCATAACAACGCTGAAAGTGCGCCACATTACGCTAAATCTTTTTGAGATTAGGGTACAAGAAAATTCAGCCACCTCAATCGCGAGCATGGGAGACAGTTAGAGCAGTATCTTTCACGCCCACTGACCAATAAGCCCCGAAGAGTACCGAGACAGTTACGGCACCGCGAGTGAAGCCTTCTCACTTGGGCCGCTAAACTGGCCTTGCTAGTTTCTGTTACCCAGCAATTCACAGCAGTTTCTTTCTCAGTGGTTTTTCAGGGCGGGGGGGTGTATTGCACGGTCCTCCTATATCTGGTGCAAACTTAAATTACAAAATTACAGGACCAACTGTGGAGTAAGGGTTTTGTGCCAAGTCTACCCGGATCCAGCCCTTACCCTTCGCGGTGTAACTTCCCTCCCGATATTAATGCGGTCTCCCCATCCAGAAGCGGTCACAACACTCCTTCATCAGTCAGCTCATTCCCCAGTTTTCCAATCACATTTGACACTCTTCACGCATGCCCACACCCGTTTTGAGCGAACCGGCCGGTACAATCCTTCTCATCGGCGCGTCACGCGGTCTCGGCCACGCCATTGCCGCCGAGTTCTTGAAGAAGGGGTGGAACGTCGTCGGCACGGTCCGAGGAGGCGGAAACCGAACGATGCTGCACGACTTGGCGGACGAGTTCCAAGGCCGGGTCGAGATCGAGATTGTGGATATCTGCGAGCCAGATCAGGTCAGGGCACTACGCGAGCGCCTATCAGGTAGAGCGTTCGACATGCTGTTCGTCAACGCCGGGGTCACGAACAACGAGAAGGAGACGATCGCGGAGGTGACCACTGACGAGTTTGTAAGGGTTATGGTCACAAATTCGCTGAGCCCCATGCGTGTCATCGAGAGTCTGGAGCAATATGTCTCCGCAACGGGCATGATCGGCGTAATGTCCTCCGGGCAAGGTAGCATTAGCAACAATGAGACCGGCATGCGAGAGGTCTATCGTGGCAGCAAGGCGGCCCTGAACATGTTCATGCGAAGCTTCGCAGCCCGCCACTCCGGGCCATCGCGCGCTATGGTGGTAATGGCTCCGGGCTGGGTCCGCACCGAGATGGGTGGACCGGATGCACGCTTGAGCATTGAAGAAAGCGTGCCTAACCTTGTGAACGTCCTTCTTTCGAAGCAGGGAAATCCTGGCTTGGAATATCTCGATTATCTCGGCCGTACCGTCCCCTGGTGAAATGGTGGCTGTGATGAAGTTGAATATTGTGGTCGTGGGTCAGGGTTGTTGCTGTTGACTAATTGCTGATAAATGTCAGCTGCGATCGGCAAGCTAACGGATCGCCCATCAATTTTATTTCTCCTTTAGATATGGTTTATACCTACCAGTTGTCCCCCTTATGGAAGAACATTGAAAATCATTCAACGTTTCATACACAAGTCATTAGTTACGCTTGCAAAGTATTAGTGACCATGTATTATAAACCAAGTCTAAACTCCCAACCTTTGCCAACGCATCCGGCGCTAATGCACTACGGGGATCCAGTGCTCAGACACCTAATTTCCTTAGTTTGGAAATTTGTGTAAATAAATTCAGCGAACTGGTAGGCTTGCCTTTTACATGTCAGAACAGCCGTTTGTCTACTTGCACTGAGCAGGCATACTCATCTCTCGTAGTTAGTGGTACACCAGACTCAGTGGAGCCAGTCATTTTATTCTTCACAAAGGCTAGCTGTCACTAGGCATTATACTCCGCCTCACTAAGGTTATTCGACTTTAGTGATAACACCACAGCAGGGTTAGTGATTCAATAAGCAGAGGCCTTATAGAGCTAAGCAAGAAGTAAAAGAGGAAGGGTGTGCTCCGGGCACCTGACGTCTACGTATGAGGCGTCGAGTTATTCCCAGAGTGTGATTCCGGTAGTACAGCTATTTTGTTAGTTGGTCTCCCTAAGCCCTCTCCCTACAAACATTTAGGGAGTGTGCCGCAATGGACACTAAGTATAGGGGTATTACGGTACCGTCAACTTTTGAGATTATCGTAAAGTTAATCGCAAAAATGAAGCTCTAATCGTAAAGTAATCGTATTCCTTATTAGGAAGGTAGGGTTATTACCCTTGTGCAAGAAACTTCTGTCCTCTGAAATATCATCAAGATTGGGTGTATCAGTGGTTAGGGTTTTGACTACCCAAATGCCCATGTAACTATACGATTTTTTGCGAGCAACCAACTTCATTGCTCGTATAGTTAATCGTAACCTTTTGCGACCAATCGTATAGTAATCGTATTAGACTATACGATTACAAGTTACGATTAATCGCAAATCGTATCCACCCCTAACTAAGTACAATAAAATTATGGAGTCTAGACAGTGCCTCAACGATTCTGTCCTCCCCCGAACAGATCAAACACATATGACGGATATCACGCAATGGGTTGAAATTGTCTTTTTGGACCATTCTGATGATATGGTTCTAGAAGGACCTGATGGCAAGGTGTCGAATATAAATAGACCTGCTAGAACCTGTGTCCAGTAGTGTTGTACGGTGTTGTACGGTGGGTTGGTCGGTGTGTTCACCTAAAACTGATCTATTCAGCCCCTTCGCTCGGGGCGTTTCCACTCTATATAACATTTTCCTTATCTCTAGACGAAGGCTGCATCACTCCCACTCTAAACTCTATCTAAGCCTAACCCTGCTGCTATCTCACAAGTAGATATGTTAATATATGAGAGTGTTCTTTTATTACAACATTCTTTCAGCGCAGTCCCAGTGTTCGTAAAAGTACCACGCTACCTAATTTATACATCCTGCAATTGTGTAGCTCATTTTGCTCTACAGATACGTCACTAATATGATCGAGGAGAGTTATTTAACTTCGCAAATAATCTTCACTCTTTGTAGGGGGCCTAGCCCTGTATGTCTAATAAATAGAGATGTACAAAAGGAATCACTAAAGAACAAAAGGAATCACTAAAGAAGAAAAGGGAACACGGAAAACGATAAAAGCGAAGGAGGGCGATAAGCCCTACGATAACGACGTCGAGCGCAGTGAGCCATTATTCGCCAAATAATATTCGCAAATGCGAATATTCGGAGCAGCCCTAAATTGTCAAGCAGATAGATTTCGAGTCCAATATTTATAATTAGAGGGATTTCTTGTGTAATGCATCCGGAGGCGAAGGCAAGCCATCGGAGTTCGGAGTTACGAAAAGTTCTTAATGCCGTTTACACGGGACAACTTTTAGAGCGATCTAGGGGTTTCATATTGGTTTGGCTTGTAAGGCAGCGACCATTATCCGTATGCTTGATTTGAGCCTTCGTTATCTTGTCGGTTTGGCCATGCGCCATCACTTATATTGTGTCTCTTTCGTGTGTGTTGTTCCTTTTTTGTTGGCGTGCACATGCGCATCGCGATCCACAGGAAATCACCCAGAAGGACCTTGGGTTGCGAGAGCAGTCCTTCACAACCAGTGTTAATTATTTAAAATATTCCTTAGTTCTATCTTTAACAATGTCAAGTCCTGCTAGTGATCACAGTTTGCTTATCAGCACAGTACTGCAGAGCAAATTTGGCCTTCAAGCTAGCAGCGTTCATGCGATTGGAAAAGCTCAGAATAACTTTGTTTACCAAGTTAACTTACCCCATCCAATTCTGAAACCAACGAAAAGCGTTGATACACGTTTGAAGCCTTATATCTCCTCGATTCCACCCAACACCTCTAAATTGGTCATCCGAATTCAGAAGAGAGTTGTTAGTCTGGAGGATTCTGTTCGAGTACGGAATGAGGTTGCTTTTCTAGCATTGGCGGGCAATGCCACGTCGTCTTTGGATTGTTCGATTGTTCCTCTTGTCTTCGAGTGGGAGGATGTCACTTCTAGTCCCGGCTGGATCCTCGAAGAATGCATGAGTGGAGTGGTGTTGTCCCGAGACGATATTGTTGCATTAGACAAAGAGAAACAACAATTTATCCTACGTCAGATGGCGCAAGTGATAAAGTGTCTGCAGGAATATCGGTTACCTGATTCTTTAACAGAATATGGAGGCCTCACATTCAATGGAGAAGGCAAGATGGTCAACACTTTGATGACAATTCCATGTGGAGGGCCATTCAAGACTTATGCTGCTCTATGTAGAGGAATGTGTAGCTGGCAGCTGAGTGCAAGCGATAGGAGCTCTCATATTATGGGATGGAGGCGGAATGGGATGCGGGAAAGATTGGACAAATTCTTCACTGAAGGTTTGGATCAGGTTTTAACAAAGATATCTGAGGATCGGCCAACATTAATCCATGGAGATTTCTGTAAGAGGTAACAAAAGTTTCCCGTGGTGAACATTTCCTGACATCTGCGTGCAATAGGTTTACCCAACCTGCTTTTTGATAAGTCAAGCTTTCGTCTGACTGCGGTACTTGATTTCGACTTCTCGCATATCGGGTCCCCAATTTCTGAATGGCTCTTCTCATTCTGGGACCTCGACGGACTCCTACCAGGATCCGCTGATCCGATGGGGCCCATACGAAGTTGGCTGCTCAATGGCTTCCCGAGTGAAGATTCAATCGCACACGATGAGAATGACGACGGCAAGGAGCTCGAATCCAACTGGATGATTCCCGCAGCATGGGACGAAGCATTGGCTGAGGCTGGAGTCAAAAAACCTTCAACAATCATGTGCGCTGGCGACACGGCAGATGTATGGTGGTTTTCCCAAGAGATATGCCAGCCATATTGGTTTATAGAAGACCTCATAGGAAAGAAAACCCCAGAGAAGTTGAACGAGATGAAAATGAGAAGCGAACAAATGCTTGACAGATATTTGGTTCAATGGGGCTTTTAGATTATAGGCAATGGTATATGACAATAATTCTGTTACTTCACGTGGTTATATTGTAGACGCTTATTGGTTATTAAGGGCTGCATGGGGAACGCTTCACCATAGTAAACTTGTGCATGATATGGGAGTTAGATCTCATAACAATCTAGCAATCTCGAGTTCGCAGCCGCCGCAATGCTGCAACGCACATCCTTGCACAGTAGCCGACTTCAAGTGCCAATTCTCGCGACTTGGACTTTCAGTACGTGCTCGGGACATAGCTTCGAGATGTACCCAAAATTTCGTTGTCAATGCAACTTCATAGAACGCATCTGGGAACGCCAAGCCGGAGCGGATTGTCATTATTCATACGCGCAGCTGATCCGAGGAATTCTCG
The DNA here is from genome assembly GCA_030568215.1 of Lipomyces kockii. NCBI lineage: Eukaryota > Fungi > Ascomycota > Lipomycetes > Lipomycetales > Lipomycetaceae > Lipomyces > Lipomyces kockii. The sequence continues at coordinate 320 of JAJLTN010000673.1, read as the reverse complement.
ATTCAATCCTTGTTAGGCGCGTGCGGATCTTGCGCGAGCAGCTTGGCGACCCTATAACGCGTTGCCCACAGTGGCTTTGCCGGGACGACTGCGATTTTCGTGGCAAACTTAATAAATCTTATTTTGGTCAGGGTTTAGCATGGTCTTGAGGATAAACAATTGCCTGTCTGACTATTGGGTCCCCTTAAAAAACTCATCAACTATTGGCGAACTACATGGGTCATCGTTCATTGTCAGCTTGGATATAATAAATGAATCGGGATCTGGTGGTTCGATGATTTGACAAAAAAAAGAGCCCAATGCATCCAGAATGTGCTTTT
>JAJLTN010000669.1:0-24765 GCA_030568215.1 Lipomyces kockii | reverse complement strand
AATTCCACAAAACACCATTAAATCAATTCAAACTACTCAGAATCGTCTTCTTCAGACATTTCTATCACCGCTTGACACGTACGCGCATTATGCCCGGCCTCGCCGCAGTTGCCACAACGCCGGGTTCCGGGGGTTCAGGGTCGCTTGCCCGTACACACGAGCCTTTCGGACATCCTCCGGTTTTGCAAAAAAAACAAGCCGTCGAGAGTGTTTTCTGGACCAAATCTGACACAGTACAGATACCCATCTTGGTCCAGCTTATCCAGGAACTTGACGGTTGACGAGCCATTTCTCTGACCATGGTCGTACGTCCGATTGTATGCGTCCCGAGGAAGCAATGACAGCCCGTATGTTTTGTTTCGCAAAGAAGCAACGGTTGATGGTAGTTGATGAGTCCCGCACAAGCTCAAACATGGTTGCCCTGGCTTCAGCAGTTACCGGTCATACGACAACGGATCAACACCTTCCAGCTGGTGTCCTTGATGCTCGTCTATTAGCTCTGTGACAATCCATGAATCATTGAGCTGCTTCTTGAATCGCACCCTCCATGGACAGTCACAGAGCATACTTCGAGCGTCCTTTTGACGGACAAGGTTATTGTCTCCATTACCCTTTTGCAAAGGAAGTTTTCTGGAGTTGAATGTCTTTAAAGCACACTTGCACAAGAGCAAGAGCGGAGTATCTTTAGAAATTGTGTTGAATGGCGTATGCCTGCACGACTTCTCTGGTGTTTTCCACTGAATCCAATGCCATACCCACGTATAGATTGTAAGAGGCGTTGGCTGATGCACTTGGTGCTGCTGCTGCTGCTGCTGTCGCTGCAATATGGTCCATTATATATTTTTAGTGTTGGGAGAAAGAGTGCTGCAATTGCGGTAGATGAGCTGTTCGAGCGACGAAATAATCTCGATTTACGCGTCTACTAGCGGGTTTCATGATGCGCTCGATTATTTACGTCGGGGTTAGATGATCGGTAACCCACTGGTACCATGATTCCAAAAAGGGTATAGCCCGTAATTGCGCCGTGATTTCCCTTTTTAAAACATTATCTACTTCCGGACTTTTTGAAAAGTTTCAGTGGTATTTTGGACTTTTACCCTATAATTTATTAGTAGTTAGGCATCTCGTCTTTGTAGTCACTTGCGAGCTTTATATTTGGACGATTGTGTGCTTCGTGCCCAAGAGAGTGACACGATTCATGCTCAAACATACGCTAGCGGTAGAAATGTTACACAATAAGAATAAGGGTTGAGGTTGTTGCGACTAGTCTGAGAAACCTTGGCGAGAGTGATATAAGGGAACGTCTTCGCTCCCTTCCGGATAAATAATATTTTAAAGCATTATCTACTTGCTCATCGGCAACTCCGGTGTTATGGTCGCATGTGACATTACAGTAATGGATGCGAATTTTCTGGAACGGGTGAGAGGCTTGACAGAGGAGCAGATAGCTGCGGTCCGAGCTGTTGAAGATGCAAGAGCAACGATTCGATCGGAACGCCGGACCATCGCGTCGCAACTGACTGCAGCCCGGCTAGCCTACGAGGACTTCGAAAGCGGGTGGACGAGGCCGACGCTCGCTTGCGTGACCTTTCTGCTCCTCTCGATGACTTCGTGAGACGGCAGTCTGGTGCACTTCCACCGAGCGAGAGGCAGGAAGCTGTCAGGCATTATCGCACTGAGGAAGCAAAGGCCAAGAGGTACCACATGACGATCATTACTTTGGAGGAGTACCTGCAGAAGCTAGCCATTCATAGCGCAAAGACTGCGAGATCAGGTCTCCTTCGTTCCTTCGGAGCGCTCGGAAGTCCCTCCGAGATAGCTCGAAGGGCGAGACTCATTGTGGACGGGCTTCCAGAGGCCCCGAACTATCGTGGCCGCCGCCAAGGAAACGATGGTCGCGGCGAAACGAGTGTTCTAGCAATTCCACCTCTTGAGTCAGAAGAGATCGATCCTGACCTGCTGCTTCCAGAGACTGAAAGCTACTGAGTCCTTCCGATAGAGGAGAGGAAGTGGAGGAAGCAGAAAAAGATGGAAAAATATCAAAAGTAACAAAAATATCTTTGTCGGCTAAACTCATGAAGGACGTGTCAATTGTGCATGGGCTGTGCGGCAGTTTTTGATTGTGCTTGATTGTGAGAGTCTTTGTTTCTGTTACTTGTTACGTTGAGTTGGTTGAGTAAAAGTTTTATCTGATTAGTGCTTTCGATTGAACCCCTTACCTCTGGCAGCCTTCGGGCGTCCTGGGCTTAAGTCCCAATTATTTATTAGATGTGGTTCTTCTTCTTCTCTCTTTTGGTTTCATATAAGTCAAAATATATATGTTCGCTCTGACAGTTTCTCGTCGTGCCTGAGTGAGGGGCAGTCAGACGTAAACCATGGCACACTCAGGCAGCAGATCTCTCCCAGCAGTCAATTTGCAATACTTGCGAGGGCGAGTATCTCGTAGGAGGCTTAAGAGCTTCTCTGTAAGTATCCACTACGTGCGCGTGTCAACGGTATTGGCTCTTTAGTGAGATGATATTTGCATTTAATCTTGTGCGACACATTACAAGATGATTCATGAGAGAGATCTGAGGAAAACATGCGCAAAAAGAAGAGAAGGATGACCAAGGAAAATGCACTTCTCACCCAGTCCAATCGTCATTCGCCGCTCGAAGCCCTGATTCGATCATATAGTCATAGCGATCACAATCAACCCAATTCCGATCGAGAATGCTGGACCTACCCAGAGTCGTTTTGAGTTCATCACCACGCTACCGATTACTCCAGTTTATTCTTTAGCAGTCGGGTTATATCTCAGACAATCGCCAAAATGGATGCACATAGGCTTGACCAGCAGGTTACGCCCATCATGGGCTCATGGCGAACCAGATCATTAATTCACGTCACCACAGGACTACGAATCTTGGATGTTGTGAGTCGAAAGCGAAACCAAATCATCGAGGCTACGAGGCTACGCTCAAGTCCATGTATCTGTAGGCAGGGACAAATTCATGGCTACACTGCGCGAGATCGCGCTTATTGCAGATAATCGACGTGACGAACTCAAAGCGAGTCTGCGTAATTAGAGCTATGGTGTCTCTGTCAGGAATGTCGCCTGAAGCGTACGTGTGATGCGTGGGAGTTGTGCGACTGGCTTGTCTTGGTTGAGCCTTGTTCGTCAAGTGTGCTTTGTATCTTTGTTCTTTGGGTTTTTGTCTTTCGTTTGCGTTCTCGATTTGAGGCTCCGAGAATATTTCCGGCATGCCCATGAGGCTGGGTGCCGACCCAGGGTATATAATGGGGCATAGAACCCCGAGTTGCAAATCATGGAAAAAGATTCTAAAACATGTCCAGAGTCCACCGACTAGGTCGGATACGGTTCCTTACAGTCTCGCACCTCTGCTACAACCACAAGTGCTTCAATAAAGAACATTTGATTGTGGAATCGAGAACAAACAATCAGAGACGCCAGATTTGCAATGGCCACAGAATCTTAGTACACGACGGCTTCAGCTATCACCCAATGTGCACACGGTCGAGTTGAGAAAATGCGTAAATGCATCCTATCTGTGAAACATCAGCTGCAGCCGAACAGTTACGAGCGAGCATCAACGGAAGCAACCACTGCACATGGTCTAGACGATACAGCGACAATAACAATGATGCTGATGCTGATAAGCTTGACCATATTACGCCCGTGATGGCGCAGCAGCTCATTGATAGCCCGTCACTACGGATCTTGGATGCTGGCAGTCCAAATTGAAACCAGATAGTAATGGCTACTGTAGGGTCCATCTAAGGAAACTACATGCCAGACCTATGGTGCACCAGCTGGCTGTTATTGTAACAAATGGTGGAATTTAGAACTTGTTACTTCGAGTGGTTATATGGTAGACGCTTAGTGGTTATTTTAGTAGAAGTTTATTTTGGTTCCTTGACGTGTTGCGTTCAGCTTGATTTATATATGTTTTCCTTTTTTCTCTCCTCTCTTGGTTTTGTACTTATTAAGGTGAAATGTATGTCCGTTGTGACAGAACTATACAATTCGCACCGACTCGGCGCTGGATGGTTCAACATTCCATCCACGTCAATCAGCAAAATAATGATCAAATCATCAGCGAGTCATCCTCCCACTGCAAGTGGCAATTGACAATGCTATCACCAACTCGTCAATTATTCCAAATGAATATATGTTTACCACGATCTCCCAGAGTACCGCGAGTGACAACGTCCGCAAATTTTATCAGGGCCTAATTATATCTACGTATGTGATACTTTTTTTTATTACCATTGTATCCTCAATCTATCATCTTGCCGGCATGATATCAACCGATCGAGAGTCAGGCATGACGCAGCTGGTTGATGCCATGGGCGGTTCGGCAGCGAGCCGCATCTGCAGTTATATTCTTGCCTTCAACATTGTATATCTGCCTTCCTGGATTGTGATCGGAATTTGTGAGCAAATTTTGGTTACAGGGTCGGCAAGCCTTACTGACCCGAACCAGTGTACGGCATTGAGGTCTATCCAAAATCGAACAATGCTACTAACATTTTCTGGCAGGTTTTCACTGGCATGGCACTTACGAGCGCGACCGTGTTTGCAGCCATGTTTTTCAACCGCGCTCAACTGTCCGGTGTCTAACCCCGGGTTTTCTTATTATTGGAGTAATTGGCATGATCATTGATCGTGGTACCCCTTCTACTGCTGTAGTCGCCGTCCTGTCGCTTATTTTTCCCGAGCATGAATTATATTTTCTTTAGCGGATATATCAGCCGCTATGAGTGTCAAGATTTAGCTACCAACCTGGTTCATGCTCCAAACGCCACTTCAGACCAGAATAGTACGTCGAGTGTTAATGGTCTTGAACTCTTTGTGTTTTTGTGGATTCAAATTCTTTGGTATATCCAGTTTTGGCGTATTTTGCTGAGAAAGTAATTCATGGAGCCAGTTCCAGAAACAGAACTACCGGGATTCGCCCTGGTACAGAGGACTCCATGAATGTCATTGAAGTTTTGGGGCTCAGCAAGATTTATCGACCGAGACTACTCAAGCGGTGGTTCTCCCTCGGAAAAGTGAGCGATGTTATTGCAGTTAGTAGCCTGGAGCTAGTTGCCCTTAAGGGCCATATTTTATGTTTGCTTGGCGCGAATGGAAGCGGCTGTTCCTTTATACAGCAACACTCCGTCGCTCGCATATTGGTATGATCTCCTAGTCGAGTCCTCGCATGGAGACCGGCAATGAAATATGATATGCGAAAATGTGATATATGATATGCGAGATATGATATATAGTTTGTGAGTTGTTCGTGATTTCTTTGTGCTTTGTGATTTACTTTCCATGACTCGCCAGAATATATAAAGAGGCGCTTGTGCCTGCCTGTCAGTCAATCAGAAAGTCCTGTATTCCAGATAATAACCCTAGTTCAGAACTTTTTCTTGTCCGTCCAGATCTAGAGCCGAGCAGTTTCCCGAAGTTCAGTCCAGACCACCGTTACAGCCAAGCAACTGGAAAAGCTCTCGCGACCTCGAAATCGCACATCATCGCCTTCTTCTTCCAGCATCAAGCCTAGAGTTTCGACGAAGGTGCCATTGTTACTAGCATGGTCGGCCGTAACAGGGTATTTGGCGGTAGACCAAGTTATACGATTACTTTGCGATTAGGTTCTCAGTTTTGCAATTAGCTTTACGAATAGTATAAAGATTTGACGGTACCGTAATCATATCCACCCCTAACGATCTCGTTCTCATTCGCGCTGCTTTACTTTGGTCTCCTTTGGGAAGCGCAACGTCATCCGGTATATCGTGCAATGTCGATATTCCTCCCGTTGGCAGAAAGAAGTCACGCGTTGCCTGCATATCGGGCATCCGTCTTTATATTGGCGCTGGAGCTTGACGAGGCCGCTGGTGTAAAACACAAAGACGTGCCCGCAATCTAGCCGGATATTGCACATCTAGTGCAGGTTTCTCTATTGTCTGACATCTGCCCTTGCACCCATCTTCCCAGTCCGAATCGCTCGTCGCAAGATCCGAGGTCGGATAGTCTCATTCCAGCATTTTCGCCATTGCCGCGGACATCTTGATCACGTATTTTGTGCAGTCCTCGTTTGGGTCCCTCGATCTGCACCCTGATGGCTGGCGAGTAAAGACCGAGGTTTTGCAAGTTCTGCGCACGCCAAACTGCAATATATTCAAGCGATCCGCTGGTCCTGGCTGAATACGATACTCGGAAGAACAGATTCGAACTGAGCGCGAATATCATTCTGCCGAGAAAATGTTTAGCCAGAGAATGCGCAACGCGCCGTGTTTCTTGGTATTGGTTGCCGCTGACCGGAGTCGACATGCTCTTGTACTTACGTTTGTGTATTTCTCAACGCTGATGTTGTTTCCAACACTCCCTTAGCCTTCGTCATTTCTACTGTTTATTGTCGCGATGATTTTGTGGACAGATCAATGGGTCGTCGCTCGTCGCCGCAAATATTGCAAAGCCCCGAAATCTCCGGTGAGCATAGGAGAAATATATTTGCACTTCTTTACGAAGTTGTCAATTGCGTGACCTTGCTAAATGACGACTCGTTGCGATATACCATGCCACCGCCACGACGATTGCGTAACTAACGAGAACTCACAGTATGTTTCGACTAGCTTGTGCTCCCTCCAATCCAAGCAAGCTCACTTAGCTGCAGAACGAATCTAAGTAAACGCGTCGTGAGATCGCCGGAAAATTTGTACCATGAGTCGCATTACGCAAGAACAGACAAAGAATGACGGCAGTTGTAATGACCCATGATAGGAGTCTAGGAATAAGCTGCAATCCGGTTGTATTCATGCGCAATGGTATAGCTATAAACGTTATAATACCGTTTGCTGACCCTTAATTTTGATTCAACGGGACATGCCAACTGCTCGTCGTATGGTTGCCTTCTGCTGTGCTACGTTGCCCACCGCAGTAAACCCATAACCGCGACAAGATTGTACGCGCTGGTCTTCTCTGAGGACGTCAATATCTTCCAGTGTGTAGAGTGGTGGCAGATTGTGCTAAAATGGACTTGAGTAGCCTTTCTCTTGCTTACCGGATCTTCCGTGGGCCACGAACCATCCTGGAATGGGACTACGTTCAAGGTTCTATTGATCCCATCTGCCTGTCTATTTGCTGCCTAATTTAGCGTCATCGATACATACCATAAGAGGCAAAATGGAACTGTGGTTTTGCTGCCGCGACACATTGTTCAAACGTGCCAAGATGTCACCTTGCGTCACGTCGATTCGGTCAAACGAGCATTCATTTCATTGAAACGCTGATTCATCTGTCGACCCAACTCCTGAATGGGATCGCCGCCTTTTTATTTCAATCAGCAGCTGCAGAGAGTAACCACATGCTAGATAGTAAACATACGATCTGCCCAGATCCTATCTTTCACCTCCTGTAAATAGCGCAGAGCATCTGTCAATTCCTCAGTAGTTGGACATTTCTCATCACTCAATTCTCTTTCTTCGATAGATTAAAACTTGAAGTGAGCTTGTATGTTTAATCCAAAAGCAAAAATTTGCAACGCTTACCATCACTCAGGCAAAGTGATAGAGTGTTCGGCTAACATATCGACTCTGCCACGCTGCTGCTTTAGCAAAAGTGCTTCTTTACTTGATGTAGAGCTTGCAGAACACGCGATGTGAGAGTATTACGAGAACGCGATTTAGTTTACCAGTACCGAGGCCCAACGTCACATCGTCACAAAACGTTTGCTTTCTAGGGTAGGGGTAAATATAATAGTAGCCCAAACCCTGACTTTTTGCGTCTGTTTCTGGCCGAAGGTTATGATGATGTATATGGCTTATCGCGGAACGAAAGAGGTGATACAAAATTAGGTCCAGTACGCGGAGATCTGACCAGTCTGGGCGTACTTCAAGGGTTGAGCGCGCAGGCCGAGGTAGTATTGCACCTGGCTGCTACGACGGTGGATGCATTGGGCGACGGTTTAGGGAACAAATCCTTCCGGCGAGGTGAACAGGAAGAAGTGACACTTTCTGGGCGTTAAGTAGCAAGCGCAGGTGACTACGGGCGAGACTTGTGGAACTATCATATGCGCGTGTGTTGTGCCTGGTGCCTGTGGTTGCACAAAGTCGCCGCTGCGGGGAGACTTCGTTTAGACATTTGAGACCAACCAACGACGTGTGGCCGTTGTCGTTCCGAAGTTTCTAGAAGGAAAGCACAGTTAAGACTTTCGCCATGGGTGCCCAATATGAATGGCGCCAGCGTGAAGAATGATACGCCGTCTCTAGGCTCACGTGCCACCAGACCACAGATCAGTCGAATTAACTTATTAATAATGTCGCGGCATTGTGTGAGAGCGCACAACAAATGTGGAACAGCAAGCATGAATTGTATCCAAGTGCCAATATACACGCCATTGGAACGACAATCATGACATGCGGCTTCTCAGCCTCAGCTATTGCGGCACCAACATTCACTCGATCCTGTTTTCGTGCTCATTTTCCTCACGTTGCTCACCTATCTTCTTGAGTCGTACCTGATATATATTCCCGGCATCGGTCATGGCGGCAAATACATTTCTTCGATCTGGATTCGGCGCTGGGTTTCCCTTGTTTGCGGATGCTTGTTCCGGTTCTGTTTTTTATATTTGGCAAGAGATTGTGAACTGTCAAAGTACGGCGGATTTATGATATAGGCAAGGGCTGAGGACTTGCGTTGCATTACGGTTTATAGATTGGTTGACCAATACGGTGAGAACCAAGCCGCTTGGTAGTACAACTGGTCCGGCAATACGTTCTCATCTGGGGGCATGAGGGGAGTCCTGACGGACTGAGATCCTCTTTAATTCGAGTACGCTCATTCGCCCTGGAGCAAGGGTAACTCCAAGGATGGCGAGAACCAAGCCACTTGGACACTACCAGTTCCGGGGACGTGTACTCGAAATTGGGCATCGGGGCAGAGCCGTCAGGCTCATACGGAACAGTGTTAGGTTTTTACCTCCGGGAATATCTGTCTTCCCACTGGGTTTTTGTTTTGCCCGGAGGAAGTTTCGTTACACCTTTGTCCAAATGGATGTTCCTTTCTATAGATTCTTGAGCTTAACTCGAGAATCTATACATATGCGAGAACAGTCACTCGACATTCGGGCGAGCTACTCGCCCTTCTCCCAGAAGAGAGTGGCTGTGCGTTGAGGCTTGTATCCTTGCCATCTGGTCTTGCCAGATGGCATGCAGGGCAGGACCACCAGATCTCAGCATTTTGTTCGTAATGTTCAAAATCCGGGGTCTGGTCGGCCGTCTTAAAACAAGTAAGTGCGCATCCCTAACGGCTAAATTGGATAACCCTAACCTTCTCGTGCTATAGGTGTCCGGTTAACAGTGCCCGCCGGGTAACCCAAGCACTACAATATTTAACCCATTCTCTTGTGCCGCATTATGTCCCTTGTCACGTCGTATACTCCTAGTTAAGAGAGCTAGAGGATCGAGTGAAATGAAAAGGATTAAGCTTAATAACTACATCTAGTTGTTTCTTATATTTAATTGTCCTAACTCAATTAACAATATGGCAAACTTCGGAACATGCCAATGCACTTTTTATGCCAGGCCAGATGACGCGTACCGCTGGAATGTGAAGGGTCCGCCCACCGAACTACCAGTAAACAAAGGTATGTTATGTTAGTACAACGAAGAAGTATTTATGAAAATTCATTCAAAATACTCACCTGCCTTAATTTTCTTCTAGTCCACTGTCAGTGACTAACCGGCGATAATGATAGGGTTTCGAGAGATTATATTTTCCTCACAGCCAGCTGGTAATATAGAATTTGAATTCATTGATTGTACCGATGTTGCCCGTCGAAGTACAAGAACTGAGCAAATTAAAAAGAAAGTTAAATCTACTGTTATGCAAAACTTCAGAAGAAATCAAAAGTTAGTAGCAGCAAACCGGACCAAAGACTCCTCTGACAAAGTCGTCCAACTTCCCTACTCGCAGGGAAGCTCAAGAGCAAGGTCGCTTGTTCAATGTCATGTCGAAGAAAGTTCGCAAATTATCGATTTCTTGATATGTGAGATCTGTGGCAATGTCCGTTTATATTCTGGCTTCCATAATCGTTGGAGCCCTCGGACATCCTTCGGACCGAAACCAATCAGTCTCTTAAGTGCGACTTTGACAGACCCGTTTAACTCTCTACCACTTAAACTTACGACTGGTTCTTATACTCTCTTGAATCACTGTGAGTACCAGTCGATACACAATTTTTCGAGCTTAAGTATTTATCTGACAAACTCGCTAATTGGCGTTAAGTTCGACGTTACCAGATTCTTGTTCAAACTCCAGTTCTTAGAGGCAACCGAGATGGATGGTTTACCTATGCGCTACATAATCCTGCTACGTTGAACGCAGCCATGGTACTTGCTGCGTCACATTTTATGCGTCTTGCCGGTCAGCGAAGTGACATTCAATCTGCATATTATCACCACAAAATCGAAGCAATAAGTATTATCAATGGGGCCCTTATCGATAGGACGACTGCAATGAGCGATGAAATAATATCAGCTGTGGCTTGCCTAACAATATCGGAGGTCAGTATTTCTTGCTTGAATGACTTATACAAACGCAAGAGAATAATGCTAATACTTCAAAAACTAAGAGTGCCGATGGCAATTTAGAGACTGCCTCATTTCATTTGGCAGGCTTAGAGCGATTGTTAGAGTTACGAGCTAAGGACCGGATTGGTTATGGAAGCCCGTTACTGGAACGCATCATCATATTGTAAGTTGAGACATCTTCCTTGCCGATGGTCAATGCTTTTAGGATTGACTCAAGGTACTTATTAGGGCACGCTTGGTATGTTCTGGGCGTCAATCGCTGGAAACAGCCGGACAAAAATCGGTGCTCAGTGGCAAAACCGCACAATATCCATCAAGCTTCTCCAAATTGCCATCCAGAGTCATATCGATGCTTTTAGAGCTGCAACGACTAACGGAGCTGATTGCGTTTCAATCAACGTCATCTCCAAACCACTACCAAACGAAGGCTCTCATCGAAGATATAACTGCACTTGAGTTTAGTATACACAATTTGAGTCACAACACAGAATCATTTAGCTTCAGATCAAGAATGTATCTCCTCGCTGGGACTTTATATATATGTTTATTCCTTCGAAAAGTTGTACTGTCGGATCCAATTTACAACTATTACGTTGGATACCTAAAAGAGTCGCTCGAAACGACAAAGGCAACAGAATTAGAGGCCTACCCGACAGATGTTATGCTCTGGATAGTGTTTCTTGGATTTGTATCTTCAGAAGGACGAGAGCACGAGGATTGGTTTAAAGTACATTCCAGACGTCTGAAACAAACGCTCAATTTACGATCTTGGGACGATACGTGTCGAATATTTCAGCTACTATCCTTTCCATCTCAACAAACCGAGTTAGAATTTTTGAAGAGCCGTTGGAACAAATTGATATAACCTAAATTACACGAATGCCTTTACAGAACACATGAAAGCTTCTTACTCCTGTTCACACCATATTCTCGGCCTTAGTTTAGCAGTCCAATTTATTTTACAATATCGAGCCTGGGGTCAGTGTGTAATGCCAAAGCCATGTTGACACAGATAGTTATGGTTAGAGTTCACATCCATCAGCAAATTTTTTTTATTTTCAAATCCTTGCGCGTCCCTACTCCTTATTTCCTATTTTAAACTTGCGACCCTCTTAATTTTTATTATTTTAATCAATTTCGACTAGTAACCGTTTGACGCTAACTCAACTCAATCTTCTGCGGCGTCTACAAATATTCCCGCTCTTGCAAAATCTCCATATTACATATGTTTCTACAGTAACTAGCACAAGACACTGCTTGTGACGATGACGAGCCAGGAGATAATATGGAAGGGATGGCGGAGATGAACGATAAGACGAGGAGATGAGCAAATTGTGAAAGTGAAAGCGAATGTGAATTAGCAATGTTAGAAGTGTTAGGGCTAGTTGTAACGAGAGGTTCCGCCCTCGACTTTGAGATAAGGGAGATAAGGAAATTATATAGAGGGAGGAAACACCCTGATCGGAGAGGAGAGGAGAATGAAAAGACAGAAGGTGAACCCACCGTCCCAATACAAATACACTTGAAAGATAGATCAAGGTCGCATCCTCACGGAACCAGCAACCCAAACTCTCTCATTTGAGTTGACCTGCATAACAGTTCAGGACGTCGCTCCAAAATCAATTATGTGTGAACCTGGGCAGCTGTAGATCGGTTCATCACTAAGACCACTTTTGGTTGTTGCTTGATCTGTGTCCGGCCTAGCTCCGGGTAAGGATTTCGGTAGTCGATCACTTTTATCTACTGGTTCTGTGCCAGACCACTTTTGGTTGTTGCTCGATCCGTATCTGGCCTAGTTCAGGGGTAAAGAATCTGGATAGTAGATCATTTCATCACTTGGTTCTGTGCTAGACCACTTTTGGTTGCTGCTTGATCCGTATCTGGCCAAATACTCTTTTTCGGTATTGTAGTAGCCATGGGCCCATGGCTACTGTGCCAGAGATATAAATCCGGTGATTCTTCCCCATGAGCATCCAAAAAGTACTATTCATTCTGCGAATATATTTTACTTGATACCACATTTCTTCTTTTCAAACGCTACAATGGCACAAATGAATATCGGCAGCTATATCTTTGAGAGAATCAAAGAACTGGGAATCAAGACTGTATTTGGAGTACCGGGAGGTATGATCGCTGTTGTTGAGATATAATATCTGGAGAAGTATTAATCCACCAATAGACTATGAATTGGCTCTCCTAGACTTGGTTCTCGATGCTGGTGTCAAATGGGCGGGCAATCCCAATGAGTTAATTGCAAGCTATGCGGTATAACAGATAATTTTTCCTGATATATTGAGGTGTTATTGATTAATTAATGCGCAGGCTGACGGTTATGCTCGTGTCAATGGATATGGAGCATTTGTCACAACTTTTGGACCTGGCGAACTTTCTGCATATTGCGGAATGGCTGGCCAGTACGCCGAATACGTTCGTTGATGATATCTTAAAGATCTTATTTTTGTTTTGCTCTGCAACTAATATAGGCTATCAGGTTGCTGTTGTGCATATTGTTGGCTATCCATCAACAAAGGCTATGAAGGAACGCGCAATAATGCATCATAGTCTTGGTAATGGCAACTTTAGGTAAGAAATTTTATCTCAGTGCTGTGAGAACTTGATACTAAAGTCGTAATCCAGGATGTACCATGAAATGGTGCGCAATATAACTGTTGCATCCACGATCTTGGACGATCCTACTACGGCCCCCTTTGAAATTGATCGAGTTCTAAATGGTATTCCTAGGATTACACCGATTTATGTTTATTATGTTTTCTGATGGTCAACAGCTATGGTGTACTTCAATCGACCAGTGTATATCGGTGTTCCTGTCGACATAGGACCGCAGAACATATCCTCACGCAATCTGGAGGCTCCACTTCAAATGTCGCTCCCGCTAAATCCTCCTGAACTTGAACAATTGGTGGTCGATAAGATTATTGATTTATATTCGTCTCGAAAGAATCCGATCATAGTTGTAGATGGCGGTAATGACAATTTGTTTTTGCAGCTATTGTACAGTAGCGTTACTCATTCTTAACTTAGGGGCTGTACGGAATGGTGTCATTGAGGAAAGTTCGGAACTGATAAAACTCCTACAAATTCCGTACTTTGTTACAGCTATGTCCAAAGGGGGTATTAGCGAGACCCTTGGATGTTTTGGTGGCGTGTACGGCGGTGGCGCGTCAATTAATGGCGTCAGACGTTACGTTGAAGAGTCAGGCTTAGTTCTATTCATCGGTAGTTACCAGGTGAGTTGAGCGAGCTCTTAATGAAGTGTACACGGTGACTGATATGCATTCTTTACATAGAGTGATTTTAATACGTATGTGAAGTGTCGTTTTGTTGACATCCTGAGAAGCTGACCGAACCGACAGCGGCGAATTCACCGCCAAAATTTCGGCGGGTGTTATTGTTGACTTTCAACGCTTCACGGTAAATGTTTTGGGTACAGAGTATAAATTATGCATGAACTATGTACGTAAATTAAATTTTTTTTACAGTGGTTTTTCTTTCTGACAATCTGGTTAAGGTTTTACGTCGATTGGTCTCAGTCTTGCGAATTGGTAATAATAAATTACCTGTTCGCGGCCAAATCGAATGGGACCCTTATCCTTTGGATCAATTGGAAGCTTCCGAGAAGCTGACTCAGGACTTCCTGTGGGCGGTATGCTATAATCTCTACGTCATTTACCACCTGCATATTATTTGTCGCGCTTCTAAAGATTGCTGTTAGAAAGGAATTTAGTGAAGTAAATTTACTAATTTACTTCTATCAGGCTCTTGGTCGTTACTTCCAATCAGGGGACTATATTATTGCAGAGACGGGTACGTCAGCATTTGGAATTCTGGCGTCCAATCTTATGAATACCGAGAACGTCCACATGTACAACCAAACAGTTTATGGAAGTATTGGATTCGCTACTGGTGCTGCTCTGGGATCTTTTTTGGCAGGCAAGGAAAGCAACACAGTCAAGCGAGGCATCCTTGTCACAGGCGAGGGTTCCTTACAACTCACGGTGCAAGCATTCTCCGATATGCTTCGATACGGACTAAATACGACAATGTAAGTAGTGTCGTGGCCAATCTAGATTCCATGATCTGCATTTGTTTAATTGAAAATTTAGCTTAATGTTCGGTTAGGTTTCTTCTTAACAACGATGGCTACACGATCGAACGTCTTATTCACGGTATGGAAGCCGCGTACAATAAGATCCCAGAATGGGATTATTCGAAGATTTGCGAGCTTTTCGGTCCCTCAGTTCAGAGTAAATACTACCGCATTGAAACGCCGGAACAGCTGCTTAAGCTGCTGTCAGACTCTGAGTTTAATGCAGCCGACTGCACACAGGTACGTACGGCTTTGTCACCGCGTCATTAATCGCAAACTGATCCGTGAATATTGATAAAAAAGGTTGTTGAATTAATTCTTGACAAACATGATGCACCGATGTCCGTCATTCGCTCGGCTCAGGCAGTTGAAAGATTTAATGCTCAGGCGAAGCAAGTTCAAAAATGAAATTATGTCTATTGGCAGGTCATTGCACTGATATCTAGACGTCGTTAGTAGGTGAAGTCCATACGTTTATGCTTTGGTGTGACGATGTGTGATGAAAGGATTCGGTTGGTTAGTGATTGGTTAGGTCGGGCTTTGTTG
This sequence comes from Lipomyces kockii, assembly GCA_030568215.1. NCBI lineage: Eukaryota > Fungi > Ascomycota > Lipomycetes > Lipomycetales > Lipomycetaceae > Lipomyces > Lipomyces kockii. Next base: position 9,530 of record JAJLTN010000669.1, on the reverse strand, counting down.
GTTGGTCGGGGGCTTTGTTGGTTGGTCGGTCGGTTGCTTGGTTAGTGGTCAAGTTGGGTTCCAGTATACGAAGGAACACCTGGCAGAGTATGAAAGGAGGGGTTTGTCCTCGCTGCCGGGCATAGTATTGTCTTTGCTTTGTTCGTTTGCCTTGCTTGTTTATATTGGGTTCCAGTACACGAACGGAACACCCGGCAGAGCATAAAAGGAGGGTTTTGTCCTCGCTGCCAGGTAAGGAAAATGATCTTGTCTAGGAGTTATAGTCTTAGTTCCAAGTACACAAATCTTGTTGCCTTGCCTTGCCTTGCCCTGCCTTGAAGTGTATCCAGTCAACGTCCAGCCGAGTCCAGCCTTGTGACATTTGGCAGATACTGGAAATATGTGTCTTACGCAAATATATTAAATATTTACAATCAAGGGTCCTCTTAAACGTCAATTTTACGAAGAGCAGTCCTGTAAGGAAACCCTATTCGAAGTTAGCAGTCGTATTGACTCTGGATATGCTTTAACATCTCTGAATACAGTTAGTCGCCCAGTGTCTTGCAAAAGTCTTGTCCCCTCCCAATGGAAAAAAAATCGCAACCAAGCTGCAGCTAGCAGATTAAATCGCATCGTTCATCCCTATCATCGCACACCGAAATATTTTGTCGTATAACAGTACGTATTACACTTGGCTAGCAAAAGGTTAGGGCAACCTGTAACAAGGAAAGGGGCAAAAAAAGCAAATCCTAGCTCTAAGACAATCCCGACAGCTGACTGGCAAACCGCTGAGATGCTCGACAGCCAAGGAGGGCTTCCATCAGCTCTTGAAATTGAAAGTCTGCCTTCTTCTACTGGGGTAGAGGAGCCAAATATATCCGGGGAATTGGCGCTAATCAGGGCTCATAACTATCAACAACGGACATATATATTATTACCTATCTTCCCTCTTCCTAAAACAGAGAGTCGAGAAGAACCACTTATATACATAGGGGTTTGCCCCTGAACGCAACACATCAAAAGAACCAAAATAACCACTAAGCGTCTACTAAATAACGACTTGTACCTAACAAAAACAGAATAATGCTTGCTCGAAAACTCTACCGAAAATCAGCAAAACCAATCCGAATCCGCGGACTAAATCCGCTCCTTCCCAGTAATCCTCTTGAATTCACCTTGTGTATGCTGCCAGACCTTCTCCTTTATTCCCTTCTCTCTCAGTCCAGCCAACAACTTTTGCACTTTTCGGTTACCACTCTCTCCAGTCGAATCGACAGTATAAACACCACTTCCAATCTGTCCATCCGTGCCTCTTGCCGTTCCAATCCCATCCACCAAGGCAACTCCATTCAGCGTATCCTCGCTCTTCTTTGATGGATACTTGGAACTGGTCGCCAGGAAAACATGCCTCTCGCCAGACTCCACGATATCAACAAAAATAAAGGGCCCCAAGGCAGCAAACACTCCTCTGACTATAACCCCAAGCACCCCCTTCATCGTCTTGCCAAGCGGTGTGTCCACGGCTCCAGGATAATCATGGATGAAGCTGACCTCGGGCACAGTCTCTGCAATTGTCTCCATATACAATGTCATCATGGAACAAAAGTGGCCACGGGCTGACAGCAGACCGACTTTCTTTCCTGCAATATCATTGGGATCAATGGGTCCTTCTTTTGTGCCAGCCATGACGGTAACCACACGACGAAGAGATGACGCTTGTCGTACGAGAGGAAGAAGATTGATGATGAAGCGCATGCGCGAGTAATACGATAAAGCTAATACGAGACTGAGTTTCTCCGAGGTTTCTGTCGACAAGTTAGAATGCGCCATTCTCATGGAGATTTGTGCTGTCTTGCCACAACCAAGTGAAGCAAACATACCACTTGTAAGGTCCAAAGTTCCTTGACTTTGGAAGAGAACATTGATGTGAGATTCCTTCTTCTTGAGGCCTTCACACACTTCATCAACATTGTTAAGCAACTGGACGTCTGCTTTGACAAAGATGTATTCTCCTTCCGGGTTCAGTGATTTGCATTCTTTTGCGATGCGGTCGCCAGCTTGCTGAGAGCGGCCCACGAAGTAGATACGAGGCTGACAAGCGAGTTTGGCGAATTGCTTGAGACTTGTTTCGCCGATTCCACTGGTGGCGCCTACGAAGACTGCCACGAGTTTGGGAGGGAGAGAAGACGCGACAAGCGCGTTTGAGGATTTGGCGGTTGATAATTGAACCATCCAACGGATGATATGATAGGTTTTGTGTTGGCTTGTACTCTCTCAAGTTGGATAAAGAGGCTATTTATAAAACTACGGTTGACTGTAGAAACAACTTAACAGTATCATATCGGCGGGAAAAATAAGTCCATGGACATCACCGTCAGCAACAGAGATTGCAGCAGAAGCGACATCCCTGTCATATCCGCGGACATAAGTCACGTGCGTGGCCCCTGCCACTGATGGGAACGATAACCTCCCTTCTGGGAAGCGTACGACTAGGGTGTACGCCGGGCAAAGGGGGTGTACGAATAATGGCAATACTTGCGTTGTTCGTGGACCACGTCATCTTACGTGAATTGCTTTTGCTGCGCGAGTGGGCACATATCCCTTCAAGACTTTATCTAACTTCAACATTTTTAATTGGTCAGATTATATATTCGCACTCAGCCCTTATCAAGGTCAGTTCTTGTGAATTCCGCCAAAGTATTCGTCGATAGCGTCCAAACACTGTTATCTTCTACACAGTCCATTGTTTTTCAACAATAAGTGCGCTCAAAATGTGTATTGCATGATCTAAAATGACTACGTGCTTTATTTAGGGCTGGACACGATACGATATCGCCGAGTATTGCCCATATCGCATATCGAATCGCCGGCCAGAAAGTTCTATCGCCGGACTTCGGCCAGAAAAGTCCGGCGATAGGACTATAAAGAGGGTCATGACTTGCCTGATGCAGTTTTCGGTAGAGTTTCCAACATTATGTAACTTATGCCAATCAAGGTTCGTTGTTTTCAAGCTGCTAAGTGCAAAATGTGTTTACAAAATAGAGCCAAGGTCTTAAGTAGCTACCCCCAGTACAGGAAGAGAGTCACGTGGGCTCTGAGGCGACGATACGACATTCACCCATTATTATATCGTATATCGTATCACCTTAAGCGATATTATTATAGGCGATATTATCGCCCAAAATATCGTCAGGAATATTCCTCTGGCGATATCGTCTTGTAGGCAATATCGTGTCCAGCCATAGCTTTATTGGCCATCATCTCAATTCCATGCCAAAGAAAGCCTTCAAATTCTTCGAACGCCGGGCTTCTCTACGAGGAAGTCGCATCAACTTGCATGGGCTACAACAATGGAGTTAGGTTGAAACTCTATATTTGATCAGTCTAGTATACCAAAAGCCATGCAATTCTCGTAAACACATAAATAATAATGCAGAGAACATAATTTTACCCAAATCCCAGTTTAAAAAAAAATTAGCGCTCAAATAACTCTACCATGAAACCCAATATCCCATTAAAAATCCATCTCAAACCAATAATCCAAACAAATTCAACACGACTACTCGAAAGTGACCGTGTCGCTGGCCGGGAACCAGGTCGAGCTGTTGTCCTGATACGTGTAGGACAGTACCAGCTGCTTTCCGAGTGTGCCCTCGACACCGTTGTAGTAAACCGGAGTTGCCTGGCCACCATAGTTATACCCGTTGCTTCCCGCTTTAGTCTGGACGATCTTGATAGGAGTTTTGTCCCATGGCCCAACAGGGGTAGGCGAGGTGATTGCCCAGAATATCGAATCCGCAAAGTCAGAGAAGAACACGAGTAGGTAGGCGTTATGATAATCCGACCAGAAGACACTACCGGTCGAGAACGGCAACTTGCCGACGATAGCAGCGTTGGCCTCGTCGCGAACGGATCCGTCAGGCTCGTTTGATGTCCAGCTCTGGCTTGAAGTTTGCCAGTACTTCCACGTCGATTTGTCACCGACAGTGTCTCGCGGTGCAGACGCAACGTGGATATCATATTTATCAGAGTGCGGGTCAAGTGCATAGAGGTAAAGAGTTCCGCTCACATAAACGGATGCGAAAGCACCGTATGGATAAGAATTCTGACTGTAGTAGAGGAACTCCTGGCGCGAAATGATCAGGCTGCCGTTCGCGTCGTCGTATTCGTACTCTGCTAGAGTGTATCCGAGAGTAGCATATTGGCCTAAACCATAGAATTTCACAACCGTCCAAACGTGCCACGCATGGCTCTCGTCGATCGGGATGCAAGGCCCGTATGCCCAGAAAGCGTATCGGGAAGTAATATCGTACTGAATCTCAGCCTCGGTCTCAGTCCAGGGGATAGCAACGGTGACATCTCCATCTAGAGTGATTGAAATATCGTTGATATAGGACGGACTGGTAACATCCGTGGCGATACCGACTGAGTTCGAGGCCGCGCCAATAAAAGTGCCATCTTCTTTATACGCAAACGTATCATCAAAGAACCAGAAAATTTGAGAACCAATCGGACAAACACATGGCACATCGCGATTAATGTGCCACGGCGAGTGCGGGTCATGAATGGGGCCATTGGGATGGTGATGCTTGACTTTGAAGTGCTTCTTGTTGCAGGAGCCTTCAGCCTCGTACTTTGTGCTGCTGGCCTTGAACTTCCCGTCTTTTGGAGTAGCGACATCGAATGATTTTTGGGCAACGACTGAGGGCTTGGTTGGCTTGTCTCGCGGCTCAACCGGCACGGCTATAGTGAGCACAAGCAAGGAGAGAAGGACGATGGCAAGCTTGAACTGCATGGCGACAGAGCGTATCCGACAGAAAAGGTGAAAAGAGTGAAATGCTGCAACAGCAATCCGTCAGAATCAAACAGATGCAGAAGAGAAAAGGCGGGCTGGCGCCAAACTTTTAAGCCCAGGCAGCGAAGAGCATCAGGAGGTGATAAAGCAGGTGCAGCATGATACGCACACAGAGAGAGTATGGGCCAGGGAGATGGATTGTAGCGGGCACATTCCCTGGTGAACTATGCCTCGGGAGATACCCTCGGGTCACTCCGGCACCACTTGTGTTCGGCGAAGCCTAAACAATTCGAAACGCCACGATGACTGATTATAGTGAACAGTTGAATGAACGTGCCAAGTAAATAGGGACTCCGGAGCCAGGGCCAGGGGTCCATGCAGCTGCAGCAGCTGCATGCGGCATGCAGGGCCCCTTCCTAGTTCACAGATCACAGCACACTTTGAACGGCGCGGAACTCGCTGACAAAATAACTAGCGAGCTCAGTCATATTTTCTTCCAACTACCTGCAAGACCTGTTACAGGTACGACATATTCTGTACGTACTTACTGTCGAAATTATCGGTAATGACAAAGAGGCCAAGTAACTCATTGCTCAACGGATCCCGGTCGATATCGAATCCAGTTAACAATGTAATGACTGACTACGCGAATATCAAATGCACCTGTTCGAACCCATCTAGTCAAATAATGTGTGTTATCTGAAACCATGTGAGCTCTGAGTTTAGGTTAATTATTGTGCCAATAATGTATGTTGAAAATTGTGATTCTAGGCAACCAACTCACGATGCCGAACATCACCATACGTACCCTAGACCTTATTAGCTCACCAACAAGCTGTCGGAAAAAAAGTTAAAGATAAACAGCGATTTTTTAGCCACTGACTGTAGGTACCTCATTTGAAACAACGCGGTGCCCGGCCTGACGATGTCCGCGCTAAGAGTGAAAGTCACAACGTACCTTACTTCAGAAGCACGGAGGTCGCCGCTCGGCAATCTCAAACTAGAACACTTTCTGTAAGCCATCAGCCGCAAGCGAGAACATCGGCATAAGTTACCGCCTCTATTCTTCTCACGAAGACTGGTATCTAAGCCAGCATTAGGCCAAAGCAGACGGTAAATGCCTGTGGTTCGGATATAATATTTGGTCGTCGCCCAACGGTTCCGTCACCTTTGGATCATCTTGTTCCTCTCTATTAGGGTTTAGAGAGCTTTGACACGCTCATGAGCGATAAATGTCTCAACCATTGTCGAGTCTAAGACACTATCTTGGCAGTCGCTTGCGGATTAGCGATAACACAAACCGAGAACCTTGCGAGAGTGACGACAGCATTTCTAAGGAAATACTACAAAAAACTAAGGTGTCTACCCAAGTTGCGTCCGATATGCGATGCCTCGACAATGCCACTGTGTTGGACTCAGTGCTGGTGTGATCTCTAACTAGCCATGCATGAAATAGGTTGCCGTGAATTGTTGAATAACATGGGGTTAGGGAAATTGCTCAGTACTTGTGACTAAACAATGTAGGAAGCCATATAAGGTTTGTGCAGCCAGGGACAACACTGGTCCAAGCCTGTTTTGTTCTAGTAACCTCGGAGGCTGTCGATCGTCAATTACTCTGTTGCTTCCACTGATAACCATGCAGAGTGGCGTCTGCGGATCTGCGGCCCACGTCGGCATTTCGTTGTGGCCTGCTGGGCGCTGTAATGTATATTATGGGCCTGCTGGGGGGATGGGGAATCGTCAAGCGACGAGTGTAGTAAGATCCTGGCGATTTTCCCCTCTGCGCAATGGATAGCCGTATTGTGCGTCGGGCCAAAATACATATTCCTATGAATAACAGCTGATATGCGAGCCACAAGTATAATTTTCTATCCAACCACTGCTTAAGCCAATACGTTGGAATATTCAAGTTTTTCAGAGTTAGATTCAAACTCTGATCACACTTTTTCTGAACACCGCGACGACAATGCCGATATTCCGTCATCCGTGGTGGGCCGCGCGTTGTCTTCAAGAAGACGTAACTGCGCATTAATTGGGACTTTAAACATGTTCCAAACAAATCATGTATTGTATCGTACATCTACTTATCGTCTGCCGTTGAATGGTATTGTTTGCTGCTCTTGCGGCAGCACAGACAACGTCTTTTTACACTTCTAATATCGGTCAAAAAGATTTTAAAATAAATCCCGCGTTAGAAAAATATCAGAGCATGCGTTATATATGCATGACAGGTGCAATTGTCATAGTACAAAAGTTTACTACTCTGATGGACCAATGATATCAAGAGACTGTGTTTGTTGCCTGAGCTAACATCAAGAACAGCCGGACGCACGGCAAAACAACACCCTAACCCACAGACTAATCCAGCCGAGTGATACGGATGCCTCCTTGCAGTCTGCAAGGAGAACTTTGTGAGACGGTGATTTGGACCGACAAGGCCCGAAACTAGCCTTACCGTTTTAATATTAGTGCATCACGATAACGGCAGACTTAAAAAGTAAGGTTAACTCTGCCTGCTAGCTGTGCTAACCGTTTGGGAAGAGGTAGTTTTTCCGTCCCGGCAACGTCGTTGCGTTAATTTCTGTATCCATACAATTATTATCTACGGACACTCTGCGTTTTGTCCAACGGCAGGATATCTAAATCATGGGAAAAATTGAATTATGTCCTTTTCTATAGGCTGGCTAAATATTTTTATCTACCTGCTGAAAAACAATTATCGCACTAGTTAGCCCGTTCCAGAAGTCGGGTATTTCACATTCCAGTCTCGCAATGTGATTAGCAGTATATCTTGCACCTGTAGGCTGGAGCCATGCGGCTTCGAACTTAACTATTCCACTGAGGGACTTCCGATGGACATATATATGTAATCCATTGTAGTCTGATTCTTTTGAAACGACAAGGACGAAAACGTCCATACACAAGCTTTGAAGACAGCCATCTTGTTTCTCTTGTTTCCAGTACATCGGTCTGATGTTGAGAGAATATTCGCAGAAACTATAGCACAACATGCGTCGCTTCCAAGACTACGGGTCTCTGGTGCACAAACAATCACGGGAATGGAAACTTGCTCAACGGTAGGTTACGCCATATCATGGAGCACAAGGTTATAGATAAACAGTCAGAACCAAACCGTCGTCGGGCATATTACCACTTTCGGAGGAAATTTTGATGCTGAAAATGGTATTGATGAAGGCTCGAACGACTGTGTATCTTTATGGCCAATCAAGAAGAGAAATTGATTAACAATGATGCTGGCCATAAGAAATATCCTCGTTAACCCTCCTGGATCCGGCTCGAACTTGCTATTTGATTTACTATTAGCACCCACGTATCCAGATGTGACACGGAATGCATTCATTTTATGCCTCAATCTGATAGAAGTCATATACAAACTAACCTTTTATAGATTTAGTTGTATTTTTAACTAAACAGAAACGATAGAATTACCAAATAGGTCGGCTGCACACGATATCGCCTACTGAGCGATATAGCTAGATGAAAATTCCTGTCGATAATATACGCGTACGATATTGATGGTGAATATTGTATCGTATCGCCTCGATTCCACGCGATCCCCATCAGCGTTTCCTATGAGGGGTAATCATAATTATGAATTACAGTGAGCATGTTTAACAAAAATTACGTCACCTTCTGTATTTGGCGATCCTGTAATAGACTGTCTCTATAGTGATGAGTAGAGTGGTTTCGGCTGTGAAGTCCTTCCCTTCTCTCCATCTTCCCCAAGATCTTTCTGCAACGGCCCTCCTTTAACTCGTGGATCCATCATTACTGCTGCGTAGTAGGTGGCCGATGCATCCATAAAGTTAGAATATTTCTGGTACTTTGCCAACCCTGCTGCAACGGCAACAGCAATATCTGACTTCGGCCCTGAAATTCTCCTTGCATTCAGCGGCATCCACTAGAAGATCTGAGCTCATAATATATGCTCAGTGAGAAGCTGATTTGTGGTGCACCAACTTGACATAAGCAATGTGAACTCGTTAAACTTTGTAAGCACTTCATGTACTTGCTACGATTGCTGACAGTCTTCAGAAGACAAGGGAGGAATCTGATTCTGTAATAAAATATACTCCTCGCTCAGCCTCTTTGAAGCAAGACTATCATCTAGCATTTGATAGGTTGAGTTCCACCTATTATCAATATCGTACGCAATAGACTTATCGCGCAAAGTTATTGATTCTACACACGTTCTTCCAGCTCTTTCTTGCAATCCAAGGAGCAATCCAAGGACAAAGGATTCGAGGTCGAGCCATCGCAGACTATGCTCCAATCTCGTTCCATCTCGGAGTTTATGGCATGCCTCATCTGCACTCTTGCTGTCACCTGATCTCAGTGCAGAGAGTATTTCCTTAACAATAATATTGAGGATATGTGCCAGACAGCGTATATGCTATCTGTTGTATTTAGGGCTGTTGACGATTTGCCGATTTGCCGATATCGGTCTATACGATATCGGCGACGATACGATATCGTCAGTGTCAAAATCTTGCCGATAAAATTACGAATAATATCCGCAGGTGTAGGTATTAGCCGATATAGTATCGGCATATAGTCGACGATATCGGTTATCGGCAGAAAATTCCTTAATTAGGACTAGCGGGTATTAACGCTAGCTATCACTTGATATGGGACTATCAACTATCCGCCCGAGTTGACCGACGGTAGGGAGCCTCACGTCATAAAGAAGCCCACAAATTTAACATGGCTTCGTGCTCCTTCTACAGGCGAGCGG